>JACBKR010005014.1:0-20684 GCA_014218235.1 Colocasia esculenta
CAACCACCATTAGTGTCGACCTTATTCAAACCAATCCACAACATTTCTGAAAGAATCTTCCTTCCCAGATATCAGTTACTGTGAAGCTCATCTTTCTCAACTTGCCCAGCTTTTCTGATAACAACTGAATAAGTGAAACCTCCCTTTCCAGACCAGTTATTCCTCTTAGAAACTGGGTACATGAAACTAGGGCAATTTAAGAGAAATCTCCCCCTTACAGAGTGCATCAGAAATTGATGTGCAGAGATCAAGCAAAGAGTAAATTCAAGCAATAGATCATGAGATCACTCAATTTGGCACTTGCAAACAATTAATCAAAGAATCATCAATCATTCAATCAAGCAAAGCCCAAATTCTCAATTTTGCACTTGCAAACAATCACACAAATAACACAGGGAATTTATCCTGGTTCGGCCCTTCCCACATGGAAGTCCTACGTCCAGTCCCCAAGCAAACTCTTGGGATTTCACTAACCAAGGGTACAGTCCCCCTCACAGACAATACAACACCCAGCACCCCAGCTGGTCTTCTTCTTTTCTCGGGCAAGAAGGTAGCCCACTTCTTTTACAGGTCAAGAAGCCAACCTCCTGGTACAAACCCCAATGCGGTTCTGTTAGACACAACCCCTAGCTAGGTTCTATACTATACAATCCTACAGCTGGACAGAAGTCTTTCTTATAAAAGAAAGAACAAAGCTGAGAGTTGGAACAAATGAAAAACAACTAAATGAACTCTCAGCGAAAAAGACTCTCTCCCCAAATTACAAAGATGCACACAGAGAGAGTGAAGAGAGGAGAAGGAGCTTGAATGCTTGAGTGCTTCAGTTGCTTGAACACTTCTCTTGGATCGGGCTCTTTCTCTCTTTTCCTTTTAGTGTATGTGGCGTTTGGGCTCTTCCCGGATGTACACTCCTTCAAAGATATTCAATAAAGCTCTTTTTTTCCTTCGGCCTTGCTTCATCTTTAATAAGAGAGGCTTTGAATAGATCCGTTAAAGAGATCCGTTGGAACTCTTCTAGTCATTGCTGATCTTTCTATTCTTTTTCTTCTTCAGACTGTTAGCCACATGGTGGTCTTCAAGGTCTGTAAACAAAGAAGAAAGAGTTAGATAAAAGAGTGTTTCTATCAAAAAGGTTCTTGTGAGACCCTCGAATTTCTGTCGTATTTCTCGTATTTATGTGTGTATGATTGTGCTTGTGTATGTACGTACATAATTACGTAGGCATTAATTAGTATAATTACGTGTGCATGTGTTTATTTAAACATAAATAATGTATGTATCGCGTGATGATATTATGGATACTATACCATGTACATATGGCATGTATAGAAGCTTGGTATGCATGGTTTTCTGCATAAATTAGGGTTCTGGCCAAAGGCCCTATTGGCGTCAATCCCTGGACGTTGAGCTAGTGTCAGGGTCCAGCCCTGGACGCCAACACTCACTCCGGCGTCCAGCGATCTGGACGTCAAATTCTCTGACCTGCATGCGCAGCAGAGCTGCAAACTTCTGAAGCAAGGCATGACAACCATTGGGGGGATGTCCCCCAACGACTCTGAGGCTATCTAATCGGCATGATGAGTGGGTGAGGGGCTCTCCTACACCCTGAACCCGAGTTGGCCTCTCCCCACTTCTCATTTCACCCTTGCAAGAGGAGAGAAGAAGAGAGAGAAACCCTAGAGCATTCTGTGAGAAAACCCATTTTAGAACCCTCAAATCCGATCCCTTGGAGCTGGATTTGGAGATCTTCTGCATCAAGGAGGAAGCTGAAGCAAAGGGGAAGGCCACATCATCCCCTCGGCGTGGAGATCACCCAGGAGCCCAGAGGAAGGCGATCTTGGAGGCACTTCTGCAACTTCTTGGAACTGCCCAAGGAGGTCTTCTTCGAGCCATAAATCTCTTGGAGGAATTTTAGAGAGGCAAGTGACCTATCTATGGTGTCCCCGTATGAGTCTAGGTGGTTTTGACATTTTATGGAATTTTCCTCGAGTCCTAGACCCTCCAATTCACCCAAGATTTAGAGCTCGGGTCTGTGTTTCTGCACAGACCTGAGTAGACGGCAAGGTCCCTAGACGCCCAGTTCATCCTTGGCGTCCATCGACCATGCCGCTGACCCTGAGTCAGCGGCCAGAGACCGCCGTCTAGTTCTTATGAACAGAACAGTGAGCTGTTCTGTCCCTCTTGTATATTAATTTCGGTATGTTTTATGCGATGAGGATATATTGTACACCTTATACTCTATGTATACTGTGCATTGTGGTTGTGGATGAATGTGGGGTGATTGAATGTGGGGTAATGACATCTTGTAAACTTGTGAGCATAACTTGTAGATAATTTTGCAAATCATGTTCCATGATTAGGATTACTTGAATGTCTTGTTTTCAGTCTATTCATGAAGAATTGTGGGGCATGTATGTATGTTCTGAAATTTTGGTAATTCATGCATACTTGTGAATTGCTAATAAGTTCGGTTCGGTAAAATGAAAGCATGTAAAAATGGGTTGTGGTAATGGATTATAGATGTATGAATTAGGATGATGTTGTATTCTAAAATCATGCATTAGTGGTTTCTGTGCAAAACAGTAAGTGGATAATTTCAAAATGTGTTAGACCCATGTTAGCTTAAGTTGTGAATAATATGCTAATTAGGTGTTTGATTTTCTGTAAATCCTATTTAGCTCAGAAAAATCTGAAACATTGAGAGTATGTTTTGGAACCCGAAAACAGCATGTGGTTAAAATTTCAGGTCAATTGGAACAGTAAATAAAAAGTTATGTGTTTTCATGTGAAATGTGATAATTCGTGCATATGATCGAAATGTGATTAGATTGTGTTTAAACCCAGCATGATTAATGTGTTTACTGTGTGTTTAAACTTGAAATTTGTAGTATCATGTTAGGAAAAGCAGAGATATTAATGTGAGTGAGAAAGTGAATGAGATAAAGAGTGTCAAGTGTAAAACCATGTGTAAAACGGTAAATGTGTAAAGTGTAAACTGTGCCAATGTGATACTGCTTCCGAGAAGGCAGTGGAGCCGTATCAGGGAAAAGTCCCCCTGAGAAAGTTCATTGTGTTAAGTGACCCTAAGGGCATTAGGGGGAAATCCTAGAGGTGGACAAGTACCACTGGTTAGGGTGGAGACTTGTTCTCCCGGTCTGCGCAGTCCAAGAGTCGCCATTGTATTGCCTAGATGGCGTCTATGTGATGTGATGTGTGTGTCCTTCTTTGGTGGTTTGGACTATGTGTCACGGCACCTAAATATGTGTAAAGTGTAATGTGTAAAGTGTATGTGACCATGTGTAAATGTGTAAGTGACATGTGAATGTGTATGTGTAAAGTGTAAACATGTGAAAAGAGGAAACTAGTGTAAAGAAAAATGTGAAATCTAGATATGTAAATGTGTCATTGAAACCCATGTGAGACTAAATCTGAAACCATGTGAATTCAGAAAATATATGTTATATACTCAGTGTATGTGTGTAAAAGTGTTTAGAATCCATGTTAGGAACAACAAATGAGTATGTGAGCAAAATGGCATGATGGATTGTTCATATGTTATGTTTAAGCAACGTTGTAGCTTCATGTGTAGGTTTATAGTCATTGAACCATAAGAAATCAGCAACCTAAAGCATGTGAAAAAGTTAGGTATGTACTTAAGAACATGTGGAATCCATGCTAATTATGTTCCCCGTTCATGTATGTAAATGTTCATGTCAATAGCTCTCACGTTTGATTAAAGTCTCATGAGTGAATGAATAGAGACCATGTGATAGGTGAATGTTATTTTTGAAATCTGAAAGCATGCGTTATGTATAAAATTGTAGAACTTTCATGATAGGTTGAAAACTTAAATGGACTAGCATGCTATGTGTTGCTAATTGTAATGTGTGTGTAGAAACCACTAGGACTTGTACGTGTATATCATGCATAGTGTTACTTGCTGAGTCCCTGGACTCACTCCTTGCTTCGGCGTACAGGTATAGTTGGTGACACAGTACCCTCGGAGGAGGCAGCAGAGACGGACTCGAGCGTGGAGGAGACTAGCCAGTTTTTGAGTCTTTGTGATTGTGTACTTCATAGTATGTACTTGAACATTGTATTAGAATTATCATTAAAAGAATGTAATATGTGGACATTTTGTATCTCTATTTCAGCAATTTATTCATGTGAACTTTAGTTCCTTTTTGCAAATTGTAAACTGCATGTATGTTAATGTGGATGATGAATGAATGGAGATAGTTCTCTTTTACTTCCGCTACTCTGTTATATATATTCGCGTGTATCAGCTGTTTGTATCGTTGGGTAAATGTCCCACTGTGGCTGGCAGCACTCGCTATACCGACGTGGGTTGGTAAACGTACCGGTATAATGAGGGCCGTCACAGAGATTGGTATCAGAGCCGACGGTTGAGATTACACATGAATATAACTAAGTCATCAGCCCATTGCATGCTAAGTAGTCCACATGTGTAGAAAACAATAATAAGAAGTGAAAATAGATAAGAAAATGGTTAGAGAACTTAGTAACCTAGCTCTAATGGTGGCTGAAATTTTATTACAGCCATGGCTTCCCGTGGACGACGTGGAGGTGCGCCAGCTCGCGACGACGAGCAGAGGCGTGATGATCAGGCGGAGCAACGGGCCCCAGCACCCCGAGGCCCTGTGCTTCCCCCACCGCCGCCTGTGGATTATGGAGTGTTCATGCAAGGTCTGGTGCAGGCCATGACGACCCAGGGCACACACTCAGGCAGCACTCCAGGCCCAGTTGGAGGCCCAGGTAAAATAAAAAAAAACTAAGTAGTCTGCTATTGAATTGTATGATATTTTGTCTGTATTGCTTGTGTTTAATTTAGTAGCAGGCTCAGGCCCCAGCTCAGGACCATGTGGACCTTCCATCATGGAGCGATCAAGAGGAGGACCCCACCCTCTTTTAAGGGGGAGAGTGATCCGCTTTTAGCAGAAAGCTGGATGAGGGAGACCGAGAAAATCTTCCGAGCCATCAGGTGTCCTGACGAGGACAAGGTGACCTTAGCCACCTACATGCCTACAGGTATGCTTTAGTTTATGCTTGTATGTTGATTGTTAAGTTAGAATTTGTTAGTTAAAGCTTATGAAGGTGTTGTTGCAGGAGAGAGGCTGATGTTGGTGGTCCTCCCTACTGCGTACGCGCTTCGAGGACGGAGCAGTAGATGTGGCATGGGACGCGTTCGTGAGGCTCTTCCGAGCCAAGTTCGTCCCCGAGCACGTCCAGGACAAGATGGAGCAAGAATTCCTTTCTGATGCAAGGATCAATGACCGTCCGAATTACGAGGCAAGGTTCTGAACTCTCTAATATGCACCGCACATAGTAGAGGATGAGCGCAGGAAGACAAGAAATTTGTGATGGGTCTCAAACCATCACTGAGGACGAGGCTCGTGGCGTTCGACAACCGCACGCTAGACGAGGCTCAGCGCAGCCTGCAGACAGAGGGAGAGTGGAGCAATACTTGGAGAGAAGAAGGCTTCGCAGAAGAGGCCAGCAGCGACTTTCAGCGGAGATAAGAGGAAAACGGTGTAACAGACACCGCAGAAACAAATGGCAGTCAGCAACTCTCAGGTACCCTCTGTACGTTCCCCGGTGCGAAGAGAGAGTGTCCCCATTATGGAAGAACCCATGGAGGGTTCCGAGTGCTGGTTAGTAGCGGGTAGATGCTTAAAGTGGGAAGCAGCGACCACAAGATCAAGGATTGCCCAAGACTTCAGCAGGAAGCTCAGCGAGGAGCGCAGTACCAGCAGTAGCGGCAGCCGCGCCAGCTAAAGGACGACCAGGAAGGCCTCGAGCCCCAGCAGCGTGTTTGCGTTAGCTCGTGAGGACGCCGAGTAGGCGGAGCATGTCACCGAAGGTATAGTTTTACTTTTCGGTGTGCACGCTCGGGTTTGTTTGATAAGGGTGCTACTCACTCGTTCATTCTCCGAGCGGTTCGCTAGGCAGTTAGCCCTAGAGTCAGGCATAGAGTCTGAGGAGTTAGAGTCCCTTTGTCTGTGCACAACCCTGCGGGTACGGTATCGACTAGGAAGTGCCATTCTGTCGTTACCTGTGTGCATTGAGGACAGATTCCTAGATGGTGTTTCTTTCTTGCTCAAGATGAAGGATTATGAGTGTATCCTTGGTCTGGATTGGCTAGAGGAGCACTATGCGTTAGTGGATTGTCGTAGGAAGAATTGTGTTCCGCATTCCTGGCGAGGACGAGTTCTCTCATCCCTTGCCAAAGAACTTAGCGGGAAAGTTAGTCATCTCTGCCATGAAGGCAATGCGCATGGTGAACAAGGGTTGTGACGCATTTCTTGCCAGCATTATGCTAGTACCCGATGCTGGTTCGTCACTGACTCTTGCAGAGATTGATGTGGTGCAGGACTTTCCAGATGTCTTTCCCGATGACTTGTCTGGATTACCACCGGATAGGGAGATAGAGTTCACTATAGAGTTGCTTCCAGGCACCTCTCCTATCTCGAAGGCCCCATATCGGATGGCCCCTGCAGAATTAGCCGAGTTGAGGAAGCAATTGCAGGAATTGCTTGATAAGGATTTATCGCCCTAGCGTTTCCCCTTGGGCGCACCTGTATTATTCGTCAAGAAGAAAGACGGTCACTTCGGTTGTGCATTGATTATAGGAAGCTAAACCAGGTGACTGTGAAGAACAGGTATCCCTTACCTCGGATTGATGATCTGTTTGACCAGTTGCGAGAGGCATCAGTCTTTTCCAAGATTGACTTGCGATCTGGTTATCATCAGTTGAAGATTAGGATGAGGATGTGTCCAAGACGCATTTAGAACCCGTTATGGACATTATGAGTTTTTGGTTCTTCCTTTCAGATTGACCAACGCCCCTGCAGCGTTCATGGATCTCATGAACCGGGTGTTTAGTCCGTATTTAGATAGCTTTGTTATTGTGTTTATTGATGACGTGTGGTATATTCTCCGGATGAGGCCACACATCGTCAGCATTTGAGGTTAGTCTTAGAGGTTCTCCGTGAGCACAAACTGTATGCAAGTACAGCAAGTGCGAGTTCTGGTTGCGCGAGGTTCACTTCCTCGGGCATGTTATCTCCGGCGCTGGTGTAGCTGTTGATCCAGCAAAGATCCAGGCAGTTATGGATTGGATGTTCCCAAAACTCCTTCGGAGATTCGTAGTTTCCTTGGGTTAGCTGGTTACTATCGGCGATTCATTGAGGGTTTCTCATCCATCGCCGCCCCTATGACAAAGCTGACCAGAAAGGGTGAGAAGTTTGTATGGTCGAGGCATATGAGCGCAGCTTTCAGCTATGAAGGCTAAGCTTACTTCTGCTCCGGTATTGGTATTGCCCAGTGGTCTAGAAGGCTTTGCCATTTATACGGATGCTCTCAGATTGGTTTAGGCTGTGTGCTCATGCAGCAAGAGAGGGTAGTAGCTTATGCTTCTCGTCAGTTGAAGGAGCATAAGAGAACTATCCGACTCATGATTTGGAGCTAGCAGCTGTGGTTCATGCACTAAAGATCTGGAGGCACTATCTTTATGGTGTCAGATTCGAGGTGTTTACCAACCACAAGAGCTTGAGGTATCTTTTCTCCCAAAAGGAATTAACCTGAGGCAGAGAAGATGATTGAGTTCTTGAAGGACTATGACTTCGACCTTCAGTATCATCCTGGAAAGGCGAACGTCGTAGCAGATGCTCTTAGTAGAAAGAGGTCTTCGCTCCAGCAGGATTGGAAGATGTTGGAGGATGCAGCGTGCTCTATGACCGAGTTAGAGCCATCGTTGTGTCAGGCTTTTGTAGCTCAGCTGTCCCTTAGATCCTCAGTCTTGGATGAGGTGATTGAGCAGCAGAAAGCCGATCCTAGATTGTTAGAGTTAGTGGGTAAGGCGGCATTGCTCGTGATGAGGATGGTGTGATTAGATTTCAGCACCGTGTTTGTGTCCCTGATGTAGTAGATGTCCGTGAGCATGTGTTAGCGGAGGCTCATAGATCGCGATTCTCTATTCATCCGGGTAACACTAAGATGTATCAAGACCTGAAGAGATCGTTTTGGTGGTCCGGCATGAAGAAGGATGTTGCAGATTATGTGTCTAGATGTCTAGTATGTCAGCAAGTGAAAGCCGAGCGGCAACGACCTTCCGGCTTATGCAGAGGATGGATATCCCGTGTGGAAGTGGGAAGCTGTCACTATGGATTTCGTATCGGGTTGCCTCGATCTAGAAGGGGCAATGACTCGATTTGGGTAGTTGTAGATAGATTCTCGAAGACTGCTCATTTCTTGCCTATGAAGAAGAAACAGTCAGTAGAGAGTTTTGCTAGATTGTATGTTAGCGGTATCATTAGATTGCATGGTGTGCCGAAGTCGATCATTTCGGATCGAGATCCGAGATTTACTTTGAGGTTGTGGAAGGGTCTTCAGGATGCGTTAGGTTTCGAGCTTAAGCTCAGTTCGGCGTTTCATCCCCAGACTGATGGACAGTCCGAGAGGACTATCCAGACGCTCGAGGACATGTTGAGAGCGTGTGTTCTGGATTGGAAGGATGATTGGGACCGTCATTTACCTCTTGTGGAGTTCGCATACAACAACAACTTTCATGCTAGTATTGGAATGGCTCCATTCGAGGCGTTGTATGGTAGGCCCTGCAGATCTCCTTTATGTGGGAGGAGACTGGTGATAGGCAGTTGATCCGACCGGAGTTGGTTCAGGAACTTCGGATAAGATTCAGCTTATCAGGAAAAGGCTTGTAGCGGCACAGGATAGGCAGAAGAGTTATGCCGACAACAGGAGAAAGGATTTGGAGTTCGAGGTTGGCGATCATGTCTTCTTGAAGATATCGCCTACTCGAGGTGTTGTCAGATTTGGCAGGCATAGCAAGCTAAGCCCTAGGTTCATTGGCCCATATGAGATTCTCAACGTTTGGGCAACGTGGCGTACGAGCTAGCATTACCCCCAGCTTTGGCTAGCGTTCACCCGTATTCCATGTGTCTATGCTCAAGATATGTCCGAGATCCGTCTCATGTGATTAGTCATGAGCCAGTGGAGATCCAGCCAGATCTTTCGTATGTCGAGCAACCAGTAGCCATTCTTGACCGGAAGGTTCAGCATCTCCGGAACAAGAGTATCGCATCGGTGAAAGTTCTATGGCGGAACTTCTCACGTGAGGAGGCTACGTGGGAACTTGAGGATGCGATGAAGAAGAAGTATCCCCTTTTGTTTGAGTAGTGTCGTTCTAACTTCGAGGACGAAGTTTTCTTTAAGGGGGAGAGGGTGTGAGACCCTTGAATTTTCCGTCGTATTTCTCGTATTTATGTGTGTATGATTGTGCTTGTGTATGTACGTACATAATTACGTAGGCATTAATTAGTATAATTACGTGTGCATGTGTTTATATTAACATAAAAATGTATGTATCGCATGATGATAGTATGGATCTATACCATAACATATGGCATTAATACATGTATGGTGCATAATTCTGGCATGGTTTTCCCTGCATAATTAGGGTTCTGGCCGAAGCCCTATTGGCGTCACCCTGGACGTTAAGCCAGTGTCAGCGTCCTGCCTGGACGCCAACACTCACTCCGGCGTCCAGCGATCTGGACGTCAAATTCTCTGACCTGCATGCGCAGCAGAGCTGCAAACTTCTGAAGCAAGGCATGGCACCATTGGGGGGATGTCCCCTAACGGCTCTGAGGCTGTCTAATTGGCATGGTGAGTGGGTGAGGGGCTCTCCTACACCCTGAACCCGAGGTTGGCCTCTCCCCACTTCTCATTTCACCCTTGCAAGAGGAGAGAAGAAGAGAGAAAACCCTAGAGCATTCTGTGAGAAAACCCCTTTTAGAACCCTCAAATCCGATCCCTTGGAGCTGGATTTGGAGATCTTCTGCATCAAGGAGGAAGCTGAAGCAAAGGGGAAGATTCCACATCATCCCCTCGGCGTGGAGATCACCCAGGAGCCCGGAGGAAGGCGATCTTGGAGGCACTTCTGCAACTTCTTGGAACTGCCCAAGGAGGTCTTCTTCGAGCCATAAATCTCTTGGAGGAATTTTAGAGAGGCAAGTGACCTATCTATGGTGTCCCCGTATGAGTCTAGGTGGTTTTTGACATTTTTATGGAATTTTCCTCGAGTCCTAGACCCTCCAATTCACCCAGATTTAGAGCTCGGGTCTGTGTTTCTGCACAGACCTGAGTAGACGCAAGGTCCCTAGACGCCCAGTTCATCCTTGGCGTCCATCGACCATGCCGCTGACCCTGAGTCAGCGGCCAGAGACCGCCGTCTAGTTCTTCTGAACAGAACAGTGAGCTGTTCTGTCCCTCTTGTTTATTAATTTCGGTATGTTTTATGCGATGAGGATATTGTACACCTTATACTCTATGTATACTGTGCATTGTGGTTGTGGATGAATGTGGGGTGATGGTGAATGTGGGGTAATGACATCTTGTAAACTTGTGAGCATAACTTGTAGATAATTTTGCAAATCAATGTTCCATGATTAGGATTACTTGAATGTCTTGTTTTCAGTCTATTCATGAAGAATTGTGGGCATGTATGTATGTTCTGAAATTTTGGTAATTCATGCATACTTGTGGAATTGCTAATAAGTTCGGTTCGGTAAAATGAAAGCATGTAAAAATGGTTTGTGGTAATGGATTTATAGATGTATGAATTAGGATGATGTTGTATTCTAAAATCATGCATTAGTGGTCTCTGTGCAAAACAGTAAGTGGATAAATTCAAAATGTGTTAGACCCATGTTAGCTTAAGTTGTGAATAATATGCTAATTAGGTGTTGATTTTCTGTAAATCCTATTTAGCTCAGAAAAATCTGAAAAATTGAGAGTATGTTTTGGAACTCGAAAACAGCATGTGGTTAAAATTTCAGGTCAATTGAATAGTAAATTAAAAGTTATGTGTTTTCATGTGAATGTGATAATTCGTGCATATGATCGAAAGTGATTAGATTGTGTTTAAACCCAGCATGATTAATGTGTTTACTGTGTGTTAAACCTTGAAATTTGTAGTATCATGTTAGGAAAGCAGCAGATATTAATGTGAGTGAGAAAGTGAATGAGATAAAGAGTGTCAAGTGTAAAACCATGTGTAAAACGGTAAATGTGTAAAAGTGTAAACTGTGCCAATGTGATACTGCTTCCAAGAAGGCAGTGAGCCGTATCAGGGAAAAGTCCCCCTGAGAAAGTTCATTGTGTTAAGTGACCCTAAGGCATTAGGGGGAAATCCTGGAGGTGGACAAGTACCACTGGTTAGTGTGGAGACTTGTTCTCCCGGTCTGCGCAGTCCAAGAGTCGCCATTGTATTGCCTAGATGGCGTCTATGTGATGTGATGTGTTTGTGTCCTTCTTTGGTGGTTGGACTATGTGTCACGACACCTAAATATGTGTAAAGTGTAATGTGTAAAAGTGTATGTGACCATGTGTAAATGTGTAAGTGACATGTGAATGTGTATGTGTAAAGTGTAAACATGTGAAAAGAGAAACTAGTGTAAAGAAAATTGTGAAATCCTAGATATGTAAATGTGTCATTGAAACCCATGTGAGACTAAATCTGAAACCATGTGAATTCAGAAAATGTATGTTATCATACTCATGTTTATGTGTGTAAAAGTGTTTAGAATCCATGTTAGGACAACAAATGAGTATGTGAGCAAAATGGCATGATGGATTGTTCATATGTTATGTTTAAGCAACGTTGTAGCTTTCATGTGTAGGTTTATAGTCATTGAACCATAAGAAATCAGCAACCTAAAGCATGTGAAAAAGTGGTATGTACTTAAGAACATGTGGAATCCATGCTAATTATGTTCCCCGTTCATGTATGTAAATTGTTCATGTCAATAGCTCTCACGTTTTGATTAAAGTCTCATGAGTGAATTGAATAGAGACCATGTGATAGGTGAATGTTATTTTTGAAATCTGAAAGCATGCGTTATGTATAAATTGTAGAACTTTCATGATAGGTTGAAAACTTAAATGACTAGCATGCTATGTGTTGCTAATTGTAATGTGTGTGTAGAAACCACTAGGACTTGTACGTGTATATCATGCATAGTGTTACTTGCTGAGTCCCTGGACTCACTCCTTGCTTCGGCGTACAGGTATAGTTGGTGACACAGTACCCTCGGAGGAGGCAGCAGAGACGGACTCCGAGCGTGGAGACTAGCCAGTTGTTTTGAGTTTTTGTGATGTGTGTACTTCATAGTATGTACTTGAACATTGTATTAGAATTATCATTAAAAGGTAATATGTGGACATTTTGTATCTCTATTTCAGCAATTTATTTCATGTGAACTTTAGTTCCTTTTTGCAAATTGTAAACTGCATGTATGTTTAATGTGGATGATGAATGAATGGAGATAGTTCTCTTTTACTTCCGCTACTCTATTATATATATTCGCGTGTATCTCAGCTGTTTGTATCGTTGGGTAAATGTCCCACTGTGGCTGGCAGCACTCGCTATACCGACGTGGGTTGGTATAACCGTACCGGTATAATGAGGGCCGTCACAGTTCTTACCAATATGTTACTGTTGTCTCCTAGAAGTGGTAGGTAACCCTCTTTTTGTCTGACAAGAGAGAAGAGATCTAGAGAGATAAAAAAGATCTTCTATCAGAAATATATTTGACTTTTCATTAGGCGCCAAAACATTTGAAATATAAAGGAAATTGATGTTTAAGAAAGAGCAAATCGTTGTTTGCCTTATCGGAACGTTACAACGATCAAATCATTGTTTACTTATCAAATTGATACAGCAACCAAATCGTTGTTTCACTTAACAAATCGATACGGCTATCAAATCATTGTTTGACTGGATCGTTATATAGATATAAGCAAATCTTTTTAAACAAATCGTTGTTTGCTTTATCGAATCGTTATATTGACCAAGTCGCTATTGTGACTTATCGAATCGGTATGATGATCGAATCGTTATAGAGACCAATCGATGTGACACTTATGAAATCGTTGTGTAGACCGAAATCGATGTTTTTACTTAACAAATCATTGTGAGACCAAATCGTTGTTCTCACTTAACAAATCGTTGTGAGAGCAATCGTTGTTCTCACTTAACAAATCTTTGTGGGACCAAAATCGATGTGGCACTTTGTGAACAGAATCGATGTA
The DNA here is from genome assembly GCA_014218235.1 of Colocasia esculenta. Taxonomy (NCBI): domain Eukaryota; kingdom Viridiplantae; phylum Streptophyta; class Magnoliopsida; order Alismatales; family Araceae; genus Colocasia; species Colocasia esculenta. Next base: position 13,132 of record JACBKR010005014.1, read on the forward strand.
TATTGAATAGACATCAATCTATCTTTTCAGTGCAAATCACACAGCGATAGTACAATAAATTTATATTTATTAGGAAAACATGATATTAAATATATTTATTAATCATAAATTTTGTTATCACCAAAATATAAGAGTAAAATATAGAGAGGTTCAACACTTAATCCTAGAGTGCTTAATTGGATTTTTTGCCAAATTATTGCACTAGTGTTATCATACATTATTGGGACACATCCAATGTCTACTTGGTAGTCTTGAAGTTGGTTTTAATCCATAACACCTAAGTACGACACTCTCTGTAGCTACATATTCTACTTCTACAGTAGAGAGAGCAACTGAGTGTTGTTTCTTGGAGGCTTAAAAGACTACACCCTCCCAAAAATTGGAAATAGCCACTAGTACTCTTTCTATCCAATTTATAGCCAGCATAATCCGCATCTGAATAAGAGATTAACTTATACTCACAAGATGCTGGAAACCATAATCTCAAATGATGAGTTCCTGCAAGATATCTAAAAATTCTTTTTGCAGCACTCATGTGAGATTCACTAGAACTAGCCTGAAATCTAGCACACATGATATCAGGTCTAGAAGCAGTGAGATAGAGCAGGGATCCGATCATACCTCTATAGGTTTTGTATCTACCAAGTTACCTTTCAGATCGACATCTAGACTTGATGTAGTGCTCATTGGAGTTGTCATAGCTTTGGTGTTTTCCATTTTGTATTTCTTCAGCAACTCTTGAATATATTTTGACTGATTGATGAATGTTCCTTCTTAGTTTGAATAACCTACAATCCAAGAAAATATTTCAGTTCTCCCATTAAGCTCATCTCAAATGTCATTAGATCAATAAACTCCTTACACAAAGAAGATTTTGTTGATCCAAATATAATGTCATCGACATAAATTTGGACAACCAGAATATCATTCTCCTGCACTTTAGTAAAGAGGGTTTGATCTACTGTACCTCTAGAATAACCCTTCCCTGTAAAGAATGAGCTCAACCTACCCTAGGAGCCTACTTTAACCCATAAAGTGCATTGTCAACTTGAACACATGATTAGGAAAATCTGAGCATTCGAAACTAGGAGGTTGTTCTACAAAAACTTCCTCTTTTATTAAACCATTTAAAAAAACACTTTTTACATCCATTTGTTGAAGTTTGATGCAGTGAGCACATGCAAAAGAGAGCAAAATCAGGATAGCCTCTAGCCTAGCTACAAGAGTAAAAGATTCTTCAAAGTCTATTCATTCCAAATTCCTAATTGTAACCTTTTGCAACTAGCCTAGCCTCATTTCTTATTATCTTACCTTCTTCACATATTTTATTTCTAAAGACCCTTTAGATCCATTGACACTTTGTGAGTTGGGTCTTGGAACTAAATGTCACACTTTATTTCTTTCAAATTGATTTAGCTCTTCTTGCATAACATTTATCCAAAAAACATCTTTTAAGAGCATCTTCAATATTTTTGGTTCATTCTGTGAAACAAGGGTCATTTGATCTAATTCATGGATAAGCCTGAAATGTGATCTTGTTCTGGTGGATCAAGCAAGTTACCAATAATGTTGTCTTCAAGATGATCTCTGAGCATTCTGATATTCAGTTGATCTTTATTCTCATTGATAGTTGTTATTCCTTGCCATCTTCCTCACCTGAAATTTCACTTGCAATTGATCCCTCTCCTTGCTGGTCGTTTGGATCTTTCTTTTCTAGGAATCCCCATCATCCTTTTTCCTGCAAACGTCATCATTAAACTCATCAAAGGTTATATGAGGGGATTCTTCAACAATTTTATCTTTGACATTGAAGACTCTATATGTAGCAACCCTAAATTTTTGGGAAAATAAAATTTTAAATATTGATTATTATTTAATTAGAAAATCAAATAAAAGAAAGATGTATTAAACACTAGGAAATCAAATAAGAGAGAATTAAATAAAACCCATTTAAATAAAAGAGTAATGGGCTTTGCTATATTGGCCCATTAGAAATTAGTGGGCTAAAATAGAGATTTTAATAGAGGAATAATAGAGAAATACCCAAAATTTGTAACTAGAATTTACTAAAATAGAAAAGAGATATTAATGCATTAAATAGCTAGTTTGTGTTAGGATTGGATTCCTAAACCTACCCTAATGGGTTGGCCACGAAATCCCCTCTCTCCCAACCCAATAGAAGATCTCTTGCTTAAAAAGGGGAGAGAAAATAGGAATTCGGAATTTAATAGATGTTAGACTTAAACTAGGAAAGGGAATATGGAGAAGCTTAAATACTTCTCTTAAACTCTCATGGCCGACCCTATCTCGTGCCAAGAGGTTCCTGGACCAAGAGGAGAGGCCAAGAGGGGGAGAAATCATGGAGAGGAAGATCCATCAAAGCGTCTTCCCCCAAGTTCTTCAAGTTCTTGCCTAGGAGAGAAAATCGAGTCAAGGTAGGCATTCTCACGAGCATAAACCATGAAACTTTTTTTGTAGGATGTCTCATCTATCAGGAACAAAAACCCTTTAGTTTCATAATTTTTCAACGAGCATATCTTTCGTTCTTGACTTTTCAAGTTCTGTAACTTACATGACCCCGAACCCTCTTCTTAATTCTTGATCTCCTTGTATACTCAACCCCATGCCACGAGATTTTTATTGTAGAAACTGATGCATGTTAGGCATCTTTTGCCCCTAAAAGCCTTAAATTTGATTCATCCTATCTTGTGAATTTAATCGTTGATCTCACTACATACTGTTTCATGTTGATCATGAATATCCGTGTTCAAACCATGTCTAAACCCTGATTGTTTTCCAATTCCTATTTATTGTAAGTACCCATGCATGTCTAGGTCATTTTGCAACTGGTTTCACAATTTTTCATTGTCAATACAATTAGTTGTGAATTTCTAAATCACCCTGTGTCAAATAGGGTAGGTTCTGGCCCGCAATCCAATGTAATGTCCTTTCCCTGTTCGGACTGGGCGCAGACCCTGTGAACGCGATGGCCCGATAGGCCACATTCACAAGGCCATCGCGACAGAGTGGTCTGTCATGATATGATCGCGATAGAACTTGTCGTTGTGATCTTCTGACTAGGCCGTCGCGATCCTCATGCGATCCCGTCGCGATCTGCTTGCCCGAATTGATAAGCCTGTCGCAACCCGTACCAGACCATGTCTCTATCTCAGTTGACCCCGTCTCGACCCTCATGAGGGTACGTCGCGATCTGGGTTCTTTTGCAATAAAACCCCTGTCTCAACAATGCTTGATTATCTACAGTGTTGTACTCTTGTTTAACAGTCATACATATCGAAAATAACTCTTGTTATAATTGATCATTTATGTATGATTAAAATACATGCACATGATCTCTTCTATCTACAATTTAATGACACTTACACACACATTGAACCATCCAATTTTGGCATAATTTGGCATGAACTATTTCATAATACATCTGGTAATTTATGTAATTAAATTACCCTATACTTGTCTATCGTTTCTCGCGATGTTTTGGGAATACCGATATCGATGCTCCACTATTCTAGAACTCCTCTAGAACGTCGAGCACCTGTTTCTATATACACTCTCTCTTGACTTGGACGAACTCTCTTGGAAACTCCTTCTGCCGGACTAGTAAGTCATTGTTCAAGGCCTCCGTAGTCTCCTCTGTCCATGGATTCCCACATGGTCGACGAGCCGGTTGTACCCTAACACCTATTACACCTTTAGGTATCAATATGGTCCAAACGGTTATTAGAAGTTCACTCTCATCTTGAATCACGCCGGACCTCTAGACCTGTGCTTAACATGGCCAGTGGTAGGGTCATGAGTTCCACCTGACTGCCAACACCAAGTGCGCGTGTTGTGCAACTGTTCCTATCGCCTGTTACCTCGACGCGTTACTTGCAATGTCCACTAGCTCTCATCTGTACTCTACTATCTCGTCCATTCACGTTCACTCTACTATCTTGTCTATTCATCTAGTGCTCTCATCTACTTCTTGGTACTCTATATTGGCCATTGACTGATGTTTAAAGATAAACAATATAACTAATGTCTGGCAATATATAAAGGGCCGATCTGGTCCTGGGATGTGCGCCCGAAAGTGCTAGTGCCCATGGGAGTTAAATGATCAGAGTGTTTGGCATTACACACGAGTGCTATCTATCGTGACTATCTAAATGACAATCAAAAGTGCTATGTTCTCTCGTTGTCCATCGACAACAAGTGCTATGCTATACTCGTTGTGCTATGCTATACTCGTGTGCTATTTGTACCATGGCCATCTTGCTATACTTGACATTGTGCTATCTTGCTATTATTGTGCTATTCCCGACACTTGTGCTATTCTTGGAAAGTCTATATTTGGAAAGTCTTGCTATTTCGTCATGTACTGTCCTGCTATATTTTACTTGACACTCTCTCTCGCTCTATCATTAGTTACTCTACCTTTAATACTTAATTACTTAAAGCCTGCTTGAGCCTGAGATTTATGTCCTACTGGGCGATGTTCGCTCACCCTGCGTTATTTGTCGTTGTGTTCTCAAGTGAGACCGAGGATGAACCATACACTCATGAGGACGGGAACGACCTGGAGTGATGTCATGAGTACCCTAGTGTCCTATTGCTATGTTTAGCGTTGTAGTAGTTAAGTTTGAAGTTTAGTCTTTGCCTTCTTCAATGTAATCGGGCCCCATAGATTGGCTCTAATATTAGTGTTGTAACTAGACATTGAAAAGTATTAATGAAATGAATTCGCTTTAGTATTATTCACTGTGCAATGGTTTGATGTCTAGTACTCGCTCTATACCCTTTTCTTGCAACTGCCTCACGTTCTGATATTCCACATCGAGGCGTGACACTATATGCTCTAGAATGATTTGAATAACAAAGAAAATTTCCAACTCACTTTTGGGTTCAAATTTATCCAAATCATTTTTTCTAGTTCAAAATGAAACATTTTGTTCCAAACACTTTGAAATGGGCAATGGAAGGTTTCTTACCTTTCAAAAGTTCATATGGTGTCATTTTACTTAGAGGCCTTATCATTACATGGTTTATGATGTAGCATGAGGTGTTCACGGCTTCTGCCCAAAATTTTCTTGGCAAGCCACTTTCAATTAGCATAGTTCTTGCCATTTCTACCAAGGTTCGGTTTCATCTTTCCACTACTCTATTTTGTTCAGGAGTTCTGGGTGATGAGGATTTATGAGTAATTCCTTTTTCCCTGCAAAGATTTTCAAAGTCAGTATTTTCAAACTCACCACCATGGTTAGACATAATTGAGATTATCTTGAATTTTCCTTCCTGTAAGATTTTCTTATAGAGTTCCAAAAAATTCATGAAGGATCACTTTTGTAAGCAAGAAAGAATACCCAGTAAATCTTGAAAAGTCATCAACAAGTACAAATCCAAACCTTTTACCATTAAGACTGTTGGTCCTTGTGGGTCCTAACAGATCCATGTGAATGAGTTCGAAAGCTTTAGAAGATTAACTTTCAGATCTACTTTTGAAGGATTTTCTTGTTCGCTTACCCTGAGTACATGCTTCACAGATTTTGATATTTTGCTTGAAGGAAATTTCTGGTAGACCTTAACCATATTGAATTTAACCAGTTTATGGCACATATTTTAGCTAGCATGGCCTAGTCTACGATGCCACAAACATGAAAGATCATTCTGTTAGCAGCAAGACATAGATTGTCCTTTTGAGGATCATCTAAGTCAACCATGTACATTATTAATTCTCATCCAGTGAATTTGACACAGTCTGAATTTGGCTCAAAGATGGTACATACAAGAGAGTCAAAGATTACCTTATGACCTTTGTCATAGAGTTGACTTATGCTCAGTAGGTTGTATTCTAACCCTTCCACCAGAAGTACATCATCAATCAATTTGGAAGGATTTTTACCTACTTTACATGATCTAACAATTTTACCTTTGTTGTTTCCTCCAAAAGTCACATGTCCTACTTTCTTTTCAGATAACAAGTAAAATTTATCTTTGTCTCCTGTCATATGTCTTCAACAGCCACTGTCAAGATACCACTTGTTGTTTTTGGCTGTAAGACATACCTGCAACAAATTCAAAAAAGAATCTTTAGAACCCAAGTAAATTTGGGTCCCTTCAAATCACCTAATTCAAAGACACATGATAATAAGCTTTTGGAATCCATGCTTGCCTTTTTATTGTAGGGCTAGTGATGTTTCTGATTTCACTCTATTTTTTTTTTTTTTTGTTCCCAAAGTTTTTCAGATCACTGTTCTTTTTTACATTCATAAAATTACCTTTATATTTGCCTTTGTTGCTCTTTTGAAAGAACCATGAATGATCATGACCACTGAACCTCTTGGAGTATCCTAGATGACTAGGTCTTGCAAAAGTTTGAGGGTGTGTCGACACTCTGAAGGTGTTGTGTCGACCTGCTCGAGTCCATCCAGACATATCCTGGGTTTTGGCGAATGAAAGTGTCGACCTGTCATATGTAGTGTGTCGTCCTTCCCAATCATGTAGTTGCCAAATTTATTCCAGTGAGGCATCTATGTTGACCTGATATACATAGGATGTCGATGCACTTGACTATAATCAGTCTTTCTATTGAGATAAATCGACCTCCTTTGAATCCAGTATTAACCATGCCCTTTTCTTTGGATTTTTCAACTTCTGAGTTTTTAACATCTTTCCTTTTCTCATTTCTTTGATTTTTTCTTCCATTTTGTTGAGTTTTAGATGAAGAGGCTTCTGAGTTTGTTGAGAAGAAAAATGTTATTGTTTACAAACCAATTTCTTTGTTCTTTGTGGGGTGACGCCTAAACTGTAACGTCGCAACCATTCGGATCCGGTTTAACGGGTTGTGTGTGTTGTGCTCATGACCAATGTGTGGTCATAGAGCCTAGTTAGTGGCCTTTGTGCCTCGCATGGGCATTGCAGGCCTTAGCTCTCAGCCCATTAAGCCCGTAGGTTTTCTGGTGAAGAAGGCGATGAGATGTGTCATCGCGTTTTGAACGCGATGGCTTCCTACATTGCGATTCACCAACTGCCTTTCCGGTGCACGGCGTGATTAGCGACGGTCAGGTCTATCTCATTTAAGGTGTTTTAAACGCGACGTTTGCCTCCGTCGCAATTTTGACTGTTCATTAATTGCTCTGTTTTGGCCAGACAGTGCAGAGGAGCTATGTCCGGCGGTGGGGGAGGTTGTTACTTCATTCCCTGGGCGATTCTGGCTTCCAGGTGGTTCGTGCAGTGTGATTTTCACACAAGAAGGGTGTCTGGAGCGTGGGTGCACCGGTGGTGTGGTGTTCTTTGCATTTTGTGGGCTCTCCGAGTTGGTAGGGAGACTTCCTCTTTTGTTTTAAGTTATTTAATTGGTTTACAACTTTTAAAGCATGATAGAAAAGCATGTGGTAGTTTAGTATTCATTTTATAAGCTTATTATATGAGTTGCACAGTGTGTGGAGTGGTTTTCTAGATAAGGAAGAAGGGTTCAGTCACCTGCTTGAGAAGGCGACAGACAAAACCGTTGCGTTTTGGTTTGGAACGTGACGCCTTGGGCCGTCGCGTTC
>JACBKR010005015.1:0-20739 GCA_014218235.1 Colocasia esculenta
CTCTTGCATGGCTAAAATGACAGAGATTCATCAACAATGCCTCATTGACTGTCTTCGGCTCTAGTTGAGATACAAATGCTAAGTAATCACAGGTATAACATTACCTCTTGTTCTTACCCCAACTGATGGATCTTCAATGATGTTGTCAGTAGGGTATCCTTTTTGTACCTCCATTCCTTTGGAAGATCATTATGGAAAATATATTTTTGTTGTAGTTCTTCCAAGGGTAGATCTTCACCATCTTTGATAGTTGTTTCTTCAGTTTTCTTGGAGAGATTTTTCTGCATTTTCATCATCACTATCGACTTCCTTCTTCAAATGGGGGTTAGACTCATAAAAAATAACATGAATAAATTTATTCAATTAATAAACTTCTTTTATTAAAACTTTATAGCCTTTGGGTTTAGAAGTGTACCCCATAAAGATCCCTTCATCGGATTTGGGATCCAGCTTACCTATGTCTCTTTTACCATTGTTGTGAATGAAGCAAGGGCAACCAACTTCTGAGATGACTGATCTTGGGCTTCCTTTCCTGTACACTCATATGCGGTCTTCTTCAGGATTGGCCTGATCATGACTCTATTGATGATATAACCGCTGTATTAATCGCTTCTGCCTAGAAGTACCTTGGAAGATTGTACTCAGAAGCATGGTCCTAGCCATATCCAACAGGTTCGATTCTTCCTATCAGCTACTCCATTTTGCTGTGGTGTTCTAGGTGCTGAGAAATTGTGCTCTATGCCTTGATCATTACAGAATTCTGCAAATCTATCGTTCTGAAATTCTCCTCCATGATCTGAACGAATACTGATGATGCTGAACTTTTTATCCTTTTGAACTATTTTACTAAACTTCACAAACTTTCAAATGTGTCATATTTATGCTCTAAAATGATACCCATGTAAATCTTGAAAAATCATCACATTACAAATCCAAAGTTCTTTCCTCCCAAGCTGGTAGTTCTCACAGACCTGTAGCATTCTAGTGGTTTGGATGTAGTAACTGCTGTCTTTGATTTGAAGGAGGATTTTTTATGCTTCCCTTTTGCACAAGGTTCACAAATACTGTCAAGTCTTGTGTTTATCTTCGGCAGACCTTCTACTAGATCATGTTTTATAAGTTTTCTTATTCCATCCAAGCTACAATGGCCTAATCTTCTATGCCATAATTCAGCATTCTGATCTTTACTTTGCTGGTAGACAAATATCTTGATCTTTCAGTTCTTCTAGATGCAGTACATACAAATTCTTTCTCTCTTTGCTTCGAAGACAATTGCATCATCCTTGATAATCAACACTTAGATTCCTGAAACTTGATCTGGTGGCCCTTGTCGCACAGTTGACTAATGCTTATTAATTGTGGTTCAATCCTTTGACGCATAGTACATCTTCTATGAGGATTTTATCTTGACTCCAATAGATCCACAGCCGATAACTGACCCTTTTCCATTATCGCCATAGGTGACTATGCCTTCTTCATTTTTGATATAGAGAACAGTTTCTTGTTACCTGTCATATACCTTGAGCACTCGTTGTCAAGGTACCACTTTGATGCTCTAAGGCTTCCCTGCAATTAATCAGTGAAATTTAGGTACCCAAGTTCTTTTGGTCCTGGTTGGTTAGTTTCTTCAAAGTTTCTTTTGGGAATCCATTTTAGGTGTTTGGTTGTGCATGTATTATAGTATGACCTAATTTGTTACAGTGTGTGTAGCAAGGAATATATTTATTATTCTATTTGGCCTATGGGTTTTATTTTTATTTATTTTGTAATCAAGATTTTGTTCAGCTACGATTTTGGAGTTGGATAAATTTTAGGATGAATAATAGTTTCTTCTTCATTATCTGGTGGAGTGTATTCTAAGCCATACTTTTTCTACCTGATCTTCTTACTCCTTTTAATATTAAAGAGGATTTTCCATTTGTAAGTTTTTCAATTGTGGCCATTAATATTCATTATCTTTTGTTAGTGTGTTAATTTCACTTTTAAGTTTGATTGTGGTTTCCTGATTTTCTAAGTTTGATATCTTTTCATTTTTATCTTTTATATCTTCATATAACAGTTCATTTCTTCTTTTTAATTCCGAAATTTTTTTTTCTAACTGTTCAGTTTCAGATTTTAAATCTGAGTTGGTTATTTCGAGACATGTATAATTTTTCTTAGTTGTTTTTAACAATTTACATACATCTTTATATTTACTGTATAATTCGTTAAAAGTATCTTCTAAGCTATCTGAATCAGATTCATTACAAGAGTAAAAGATGAGTCCAAAGTTACCTTTTCATCAACATTTGCCAGAAGGTCAGATTGGCCTTTTCTTCTTCTTCACTGCTGGAGCTTGACTCACTGTCCGAGTCACTCTCGTTGTTCCATGCAGCAGTCATGGCCTTCTTCTTATATCTTTTAATTTCTTTGAGTTGTTCTTCTTCTTGAACTCAGTTTTCTTTAATTTGGACACTCGACTTTGATGTGTCCAGGCTTCTTGCACTCATAGCATATTGGTTCTAGTTTCTTAACATCTTTGCCTTCAGATCTTTTAAAGTCTTTACCTTTCTTGAAGTATCTTCTTTCTGACTTATATTTTTTCTTGGCTAGAATGCACTGCAGTCTTCTGGAGAGAAGGCTTCTTCGTCTTCACTACTCTCATTGCTTTTATCACTTTCTGATTCACCATCAGTTATTTCTTCTGTGGCCTTGAGAGCATTGCTATGCTTCTTTTTGCTAGAGGATTCTCCCAGCCTCTCCATATTTATCTCATGAGCCATTAATGACCCAATGAGCTTTTCAAGTGACATTTTTCTAAGGTCGTTGGCTTCTTCTCTATGCTGTCACTTTTGGAGTCTATGAGGTTGGTAGAGATCTTAATATTTTTCTCACCATGTCTCCAATTTCATAAATTTTTTCTGAGCCCAGCCAAACCGTTGGTGATGTCTGTAAATCTGCTGTACATTTAGGTGATGGACTCTCCTGACTGCATTTGAAATCTTTCATACTGAGCTACTAGGATGTCTATTCTTGTTTCCTTTACCTTGTCAGTTCCTTCATATGTGATCCTTAATTTTCCCACATTTCCATAGCTGACTTGCAGGCGGAAATCCTGTTGAATTCTTTCTTGCTCAGCGCACAACACAATATACTTTTAGCTTTACTGTTTAGGGATATTTTCTTCTTGTCATCTCCAATTTTCTCTATTGTTGAGCACCACTAGGTCTCCTTCCTTGATGATAGACCAAGCTGGAAATCGAGACCTTGAAGAAAGAACTCCATTCGAGTCTTCCAAAGTTGTAATCTTCACTGTCGAATAGAGGAGGTCTGTTGACGGACTGACCTTCTGCATATCCTTGAGCTGCCATTTATTTTTGCTCTTAAGATTGTGATCTTCTTCTTGAAGAGACTTGGCTCTGATACCACTTGTTGCCCAGATAGTAAACCCAAGGGGGGGTGAATGGATTGCTTTAGAAATCTTTTAGTAAAAATTCTTGTAAATAAAATAGACTCGGCAGACAACACTAAGATCGATAGTTAGGGTTAGTGTTAATCAAACCAAACAAGCAAGCACAAAGACAACAAGAATTTTATCCTGGTTCGGACCTCCTACCCCAAGGAGTCCTACGTCCAGTCCCCAAACAATCACTTGGGATTTCACTATACAAGGGTATAGTCCCCCTTAAGGATGCTTACACATCCAGTCGCAGCTGGCCTTCTCTTCTCAACCCGAAGAGGTACAACACCACCTGTATCAAAGGTCTTCCTTCTTACCAAAGGGAACAACTATCTGTTCAACAACGGTCTTCTCTCCACACTAAAGAGGATCAACTGCAAAGAATGTGTTAAGAGGGAGGCCCCAAGACCAAGCTTATAATCACTTGCTTGATCTGAGGCGAAGTCTGAGAGGTACGATGATTACAAGATGACTCTCTCTCAGATCTACGCACGCTCTCAAAAACAAATGCACTATTCTCACAGAGAGCTAAGAGCTACTGATGGTTGGATTTGACGAGCTGGCTCTTGTTGTTCTTCAGGTGACTGGAGTTCTAAGCTTCTCCAAGGTTCAAAGGTTCGAACTATCTAACTGTCCTCCATGGAGTCACCAGTCTTCTATTTATCTTTTGTGAAATATTTTGACCGTTGTAGAAGCCGTTGAAATATTCATTGTCTCACTGCTTCATGCACGTTAGAGAGACTGGTCCGAAGCAAGGAGTAGGTGAGCCTGCAGTCATAAATGCTTGGATTGATACACACACTTTCAAGGGAAGATTGTCTAAATCTTCTATCCTTTTGACAGGTTGACAGCTCCATCTTTGACGTGCATTTCTACAAATTCCTGCATATAATAAATGCTGACACCTAGACAACTTCTCTTTGTCTAAATTGTCAGCAAGGATATATCGTGTGGAAATTTGTACTGCCACAATAAATGATCAAGATCTTAGGATACAGTATGATGTGAGAAAGCTTTTGAAATCCACAGAGTCTTAAGCATATGCATATTTAAATATTACAAGGAATGATCCTTAAATAAGAAGATAAAGCAAGACTGTTCAAGAGTTATATAAATTTATTTGAAAGTAAGAACATTCTGTATAGAAATGATATTGATATCAAATTGATGATAAATCATGTGAGAATGTAATTCATGTTGAAACCAAGTCGATGTGAACATAATCCATGTATTAATATAATCAAATTGATGTTCTGTACAAAGTTGTTACTTAACAAAAATAGATGAGCAGATGAAATTGTTGTTTCAATAGAATAGTTGTTTCATAGAAGGTTGTTGTAGAGATGAATCGTTGTAGCAACCGAATCGTTGTTTGAGAGAAACAGAATCGTTGCAGACCAAATCGTTGTTTTAATGATGAAATCTTTATTTAAGTGAAATCGATCATGAAATCATTGTTTAAGTAAAAGCGAATCGTTGTTTTGAGCAAATCGTTGTTGTTGCGCTCAAATCGTTCTTTAAGTGAAGCAAATCGTTGTTTCGATCAAATCGTTGTTTAAGTGAAAGCAATTGTTCTTTCGATCAAATCATTCTTTAAGTGAAAGTAAATCGTTGTTTCGATCAAATCGTTGTTTAAGTGAAAACAAATCGTTATTTCGATTAATCATTCTTTAAGTGAAAGTAAATCGTTGTTTCGATCAAATCGTTGTTTAAGTGAAAGCAAATCATTGTTTCGATCAAATCGTTCTTTAAGTGAAAGCAAATCGTTGTTTCGATCAAATCGTTGTTTAAGTGAAAGCAAATCGTTGTTTTACTTATGAAATCGTTGTGAGACCTAAATTTTTGTTTTACTTATGAAATCGTTGTGAGACGGACATCGTTATTTAAGTGACTTACAGAATCGTTATGGCGATCGAATCGTTGTTTCTATAAAGAAAATCGTTGTGTACTTAGACAAATATATGCATTGAACTTACAACAATGTGTGAGGATAACTTACTGTTTTTCTAATTTATTTCCTGTGGATAAACTTTAGAAACATTGTTTAGAAAACACTTTTCAAGGTTTTGTTAATCACCAAAATTACATATATAATTCATGATAAATTTTATATGGAGATGGACTGATCATCATATTTACCCCCGCGATCGACAGGATTAGAGCATGTAAGCAGGACTCTTCCCTTGTTAAGGAGGACATGACAACAAGCTATGATTGCCAAACATCTCTCCATCTTCTTCCATTTCCTATGCTTCATTGTAAGTTTACAGCGCACCACAGCACGGCTTCCACTGCATCGCCATCCATGAACTCCCCATCCCTCTACTTCATGCGCACCTACTTGCCGTCGCCATCGATGAACTCCCTCTACTGGATGGACATGTCCTGCTTCACGCCCACACTGCCATCCATGGTCGCCTAATCCGCCTCTTAGGATGACGACAGCATTGTGGCTACCGCCAACAGCCCGCTGAAGAAGAGTATGGTAATCTGCTCGAGGAACGGGGAGGATACCCTCTTGACGAGCTAAGGATGGTCCATGGGGATGTAATCACTCCCCATCCACAGTGATGGTAGAAGAGGCGAGTCTTTAGCTCGAAGGTCTTCCAGCACCGGTTGCTTCTCTCACTACCCCATTGCCGCCATTGTCCCGGCTTCCTGCTCCTCTCCGCATGGCGGCAATAGATTCTGGATCTCCATGCTTGCGAAGGTCCCCACCGTCAGCCTCACCGTCCACGCTATGAGCAGTGGCCTTTCGACAGGTTTTGTTTAAAAATGGCATACTTTCAAAATATTATTAGGTGAATAGCAGCGTAAAAGTTTTAATTCACAAAATAGCACACTTTGTACAGTCAACGACCGCGCTCGCACGTGCGCTAGCGCAGCCGTTTTAAAAAATGTAAAATAATGAATTTCCTTACTTTACGAAAAACAAAAAAATTGGTCATTGCATGGCCGATTTCCTTCCTGTACAGTAATGTTTTGCTTTTAAAAAAAGTAAATTAATGTCTTTAATTTTATATCTAAATAATGTCCAATTAAGATGAAATTTTAAACATAAATTAATTAGAAGGTGATACATTTTATGATGATTTTATTTTAATTTTTTAAAATAAAATTTTATCGAGTGAAAATTATCATTACCTAAAAAATTAATAAATCAAATTAATCTTGATATCCGAACTTCAGTAATTCTCGATGTTCATATTTTTAGAATCAATATATTTTTCTGGTAATTATGGTGATTTCATATTCAATTCTATTACCGAAGTCTGGTGACGTCATGCCAGAGTACGCACGTCTACCGGAGTTATGTTAATACTGTAATAGTACCTCTAAATAAAAAATAATCACATTTACTATTTACATAAAATATGATTACTTTTATTTTTTTATTTAGAGACAATTTTATATTATTAATATAATCAGGATACTTTAGCAACCCGATTATTTAATAAATGGGAATAGCATAACCCCGGCCAAAAGCATACCCACCGCGATAACCTTAGGTTAATGTAGAGTATCTGTGGGATGCAACCTTGATGATGATCAGTCTATCCCCAAGTAATTTTTAAATATACATGTATTTTGGTAATTAACAAAACCTTATCAAAGATCTCTAAGTCTTAAGTACAGGAAATACTCCAAGGTCAAGGTCAATCAAGCCAATATTGGTAAGCATTATATTTCTGAAGCATTAAATATTTCGAGACTGTATTTCTCTAAGTCCACACCGTCTTCTGTTGAAAGTCACAACGATTTCCTTCATGTATATCGTTTTGAATAGAGCTATAACGATTTGATATCATAACGATTTCTTTATAAGACTGAGATATCATGTGGTTTTAATCAAGTCGTTCTCGTAACGATTCCTTAAGTCATCACACTGATTTCTTTAGAACTCGTAACGACTTGCTCGTCGCAACGACTCCTTTAAGTCATCATAACGATTTCTTTAGAACCCGTAACGACTTGCCCGTCATAACGATTCCTTAAGTTATCGTAACGATTTCTTTAGAACTCGTAACGACTTGCCCGTCGTAATGATTCCTTAAGTTATCGTAACAATTTCTTTAGAACTCGTAACGACTTGCCCGTCGTAACGACTCCTTAAGTTATCGCAATGATTTCTTTAGCGCTCATACGATTTGCTTCGCGCAACGATTTCTTTAGCGCTCATAACGATTTGCTTCGCGCAACGATTTCTTTAGCGCTCATAACGATTTGCACGATTTGCTTCGTGCAACGATTTCTTTAGCGCTCATAACGATTTACTTCGCGCAACGATTTCTTTAGCGCTCATAACGATTTGCACGATTTGCTTCGTGCAACGATTTCTTTAGCGCTCATAACGATTTACTTCGCGCAACGATTTCTTTAGCGCTCATAACGATTTGCTTCGTGCAACGATTTCTTTAGCGCTCATAACGATTTGCTTCGCGCAACGATTTCTTTAGCGCTCATAAGGATTTGCTTCGCGCAACGATTTCTTTAAAGCTCATAACGATTTGTTAAGTGACTATAACGATTCCTTTAATGAATACAACGATTTGCTCTCTATAATGACTTGTTGGTATTCATAACGATTTCATAAGTCATATAGACAACGACTCTATGGTTTATATCGACTTGATATTTATCTTATTTCTTAAAGCGTTGAATAGTCAAAGTCTTCTCTTATCTGTCTGACTGTTGTGCATTTAATGAAGACAGAACGTATCTCTGCATGCATGCAGATGATATCTTTTCATTATCGTGCATATTCTGTCAACATCTTTTAGAAACAAGCTATTTGACATTGCTATTTTGGTGAATACTCATATCAACGTTTACTGACAACAAGAGACAGCCTAGCTGTCTACTGTTCTAGAATTTAATTTGTGCAGGGTCCTAAAAGACGTTCTGTCATACAACGTTGGACCATACAGATGCCAGAAGACATTATCTCTTTGCGTGCTCAACTGGATAAAAGATTGTTGAAGCTTCCAAATGTCAAGCAGTCTAACGTCTACCAATCTAAGAGACAACGGTTACTTCAACGGCCGTATTTCAAATGGAGATATATATATACAAGACAGAAGTTTAGAAGAAGATAGGAAACAGGACGAACGCTCAAGCTATTCAAATCTTCTGATAGAATTCTAAGAGCCAAAAACTTCACTCCTTCTCGTGTTTCTCTTTGCTCTCCACACTGTAGTGAAAATCTTGAGAGAGAGCTTGTGTAGTTCTAAGAGTCTTCTGTGTTTCTAGATCTTTTACTCTCAATTCTTCGTGCTTCAGATCTTAGCTTGTTGAAGCTTGATCTAGGGGCTTGTTCTTATTGCTTATCTTTGTGGTGTTTTCCCCTTCGTGTGTGAAGGAAGACCTGGTGGGATCTAGGGTGCTGTTTCCCTTCAGCCGTGAAGGAAGACCTGGTGGGTTATCCAGGGTGTTGTTCCCTTCAGTTGTGAAGGAAGACCTGGTGGGGCATCCAGGGTGGTGTAATTCCCTTCGTGTGAAGGAAGACCAGCTGAGCTGGGTGTTGTAGTGTCCTTAGGGGGACTGTACCCTAGTTAGTGGAATCCTGAGTTGTTGCTTAGGGGCTGGACGTAGGACTCCTAAGGAAAGGAGGTCCGAACCAGGATAAGTTCTTGTGTTGAATGGTTGCTTATCTTGTGTGATTCGCTTTGAACTAACAGTTACTAACCTTCATCGAAGAATGTTTTGTTTTAATGTTTTAAGTACAGGTATTATCAAATAATTTTAAAACCCATTCACCCCCCCCCCCTCTGGGCTTGTCAACCGGGCAACAAGTGGTATCAGAGAGAGTCTCTTCGACAAAGAAGAAGATCCAACGATCTGAAGAGTAAAGATCCATGGCAGCCCCAGGTAACATTGAAGGTCAGTCTGTCAACCGACCCCCTCTCTTTGATGGTGAAGATTATGCTTATTGGAAGACCAGGATGGAATACTTTCTACAAGGCTACGATTATCAGATATGGTCCATAGTAGAAGAAGGCGATCTTCTGGTCACAAATGAGAAAGCTCAGTGGACAGACGATGATAGGAAGAAGATCTCGCAGAACTGTAAAGCAAAGAGTATTCTGTGCTGTGCCCTTAGTAAAAAGGAGTTCAACAGAGTTTCAGCCTGCAAATCTGCAATGGAAATGTGGGAAAAGCTTAGAATTACCTATGAAGGCACGGACAAGGTGAAGGAGACAAGAATTGATATTCTTGTTACACAATATGAAAGGTTTCAGATGCAATCAGGTGAATCCATAACTCAAATGTTCAGTCGATTTACAGATATAACAAATGGATTGGCTGGACTTGGGAAAACCTATGAGATTGGAGACATGGTGAGGAAAATTCTTAGATCCTTACCATCCTCATGGACCCCAAAGGTCACAGCTATTGAAGAAGCTAATGATCTAAAGAGAATGTCTTTGGAAAAGCTCATTGGGTCCCTTATGGCCCATGAGATAAACATGGAGAGATTAGGAGAATCCTCCAGCAGGAAGAAGTAGTCAAATGCGCTCAAGGCTGATGAAGAGTTGTCAGAAGAATCACTGGACAACAGTGAGAACAGCAAGGACAGTGATGATGAAAAAGCTATGCTGTCCAGAAGACTACAACAAATTCGGGCCAAAAATAAGAAGTTTCAATCTGGCAAAAGATTCTTCAAGAAAAATAAAGAGTTTAAGAAGCCAGAAGGAAAAGATCTGAAGAAAGGAGAACCTACATGTTATGAGTGCAAGAAGCCTGGACATATCAAGGCAGAGTGTCCAAAGCTCAAGAACGATGGACACAAGAAGAAAGATAACTTCAGACGATTCAAGAAATACAAGAAGAAGGCAATGGCAGCCGCATGGGAAAACAGCAGCGACTCAGATAATGGGTCAAGCTCAACAAGTAATGAAGAAGAAGCCACTTGGCCTTCATGGCAAATACATATGACAAGGTAACATCTGATTCCTCCTTTGATTCCTGCAATGATTCTGATTCTGATAATTTAGAGGATGCATTCAATGAACTATATGATAAATATAGAGATGTATCTAAATTATTGAAAGTCAGTAAGAAAAACATTACGTGTTTAGAAAATACAAACTCAGATCTAAAATCTGAAAATGAGCAACTAGAAAAATAGTTAACTGAACTTAAAAGGAGAAATGAGTTATTATGTGAAGATCTAAAGGATAAGAATGAACAAATAATTAAGTTGGAAAAACAGACAGGCACAGATGAACTAAAAATAGAAATAAAATCATTAACAGATGAAAATATACAGTTGTCTAGCACATTAGAAAAATTCACTAATGGTAAAAACTCCCTAATATTAAAAGGTGCCAGAAGATCAAGTAAGAAGAAGAATGTATTAGGATATACCCCCCAGACAATGAAGAAACCATAGTTTATCCTAAAATATATCCAACGCCTAAATTTGTACCTGAACAAGACACTGCATACAAGGCAGATCTCAAATATATAGAAAAAATAACAAAATTATCCTGCTGCAGTCACTGTAACAAGTTAGGACATATCATAACCACATGCCCAACAAGACATAAGAAATGGATAATTAAAGGTAAACTCAATGATACTAACCAATCAGGACCCAAAAGAACTTGGGTACCTAAAACTTGATGTTATTATTTCAGGGTAACACTCGAGCATCCAAATTGTATTTGGACAGTAGGTGCTCAAGGCACATGTCAGGGAATCGGAAGCTTTTCACCCATCTCCAAGCTGAAGAAGGAACAGTTACCTATGGAGACAATGGGAAAGGCACAGTAATTGGAAGTGGTTCTGTGAGCAACAAAGGAAAAATAGTCATTGAAGATGTATTGCTTGTCAAGGGCTAAAGCACAATCTCATCAGCATTAGCCAGCTTTGTGACAGAGGTCACCAGATTCAATTTCAAGAATCAAAGTGCAGCATATTGAAGGAAGAAGCAATAATTTTCGAAGCCAATAGAGAAAAGAACCTGTATGCACTCCATCTTGAAGAACTCAAGGATCAGGATATCTGTTTGGCAGTAAACAAGGATCAATCAACTGAACTGTGGCACAGAAGACTAGGACATTGTAGCATAGATGGTATGAGAAAATTGTTAAAGAAAAATCTTGTGGAAGGTCTGCCAAAGGTCAGCACAAAATTGGATGGCGTCTGCAGACCTTGTGCCAAAGGAAAGCATGTTAAGAGCTCCTTCAAGTCAAAGACGGTGGTAACAACCTCAAAACCCTTAGAACTCCTTCATATGGATTTATTAGGGCCAATGAGAACCACCAGTCTTGGAGGAAAGAATTTTGGTTTTATTATTGTAGATGATTATTCCAGATTCACTTGGGTTTCCTTCTTGAGCACAAAGATGATACATTTGAACCTTTGTAAGCTTCAGCAAGAAAGTTCAGAAAGACAAGAAGTTTTGCATTGTTGGAATCCGGTCAGATCATGGAGGAGAATTTCAAAATGAAAGATTTGCTAAATTCTGTGATGACCAAGGGATCGAGCACAACTTCTCAGCACCAAGGACACCACAGCAGAATGGAGTTGCTGAAAGGAAAACAGAACTTTATTGGATATGGCAAGAACAATGTTATCAGAATATAACTTGCCAAGGTACTTCTGGGCTGAAGCAGTAAACACAGCTAGCTACATCATAAATAGGGTAATGATCAGGCCAATTCTGAAGAAGACAACTTATGAGCTGTTCAAAAGAAAGAAACCAAAGATCAGTCACTCAAACGAGACATTGGTAAGTTAGATGCCAAATCAGATGAAGGCATCTTCATGGGGTATGCTTCTAAACCCAAAGGTTATAGAATATTAACAAACATACCTTATTGATTGAACAGTATGTGCATATATTTTTGATGAGACTAACCCTTCCTTGAGAAAGGAAGAAGATAGTGACAATGATGATGCAGGCGAACTGTCCAAGAAACTAAAGGATACCTCAATTGAAGACAGGAATGATCCACCTCTGGAAACTTGCAACAACAAGATATTACACGTGAAAATCTTCCAAAGGAGTAGAGATACAAGAAAGATCACCCACCTGAGAACATTATTGGTGATCCATCTATAGGGGTAAAACAAGAGGTAATGTAATACCTTGTGATTATCTAGCATTTGTCTCTCAAATAGAGCCTAAGACAGTCAATGAAGCTCTCACTAATGAATCTTGGATTATAGCCATGCAAGATGAACTAAATCAGTTCAAGAGAAACCAAGTATGGTCACTTGTTCCCAGACCATCAGACCATCCAGTTATTGGCACCAAATGGGTGTTTAGAAACAAATTGGATGAGACTGGTGTAATCTTAGAAACAAGGCCAGATTGGTGGCTCAATGCTACTCCCAAGAGGAAGGCATAGATTTCGATGAAACCTATGCACATGTAGCTAGACTTGAGGCTATTAGAATATTACTTGCATATGCATCAGCATTAGACTTAAAACTATTTTCAAATGGATGTCAAATCTACATTCTTAAATGGTTTTATAAAAGAGGAAGTTTATGTGGAACAACCCCAGGGTTTTGATGTCACAGAATTTCCTAATCATGTTTTCAAACTTCATAAAGCTTTATATGGATTAAAACAAGCGCCTAGGGCCTGGTATGAAAGGCTTAGTTCTTTTCTTCTAAACCATGGTTTTAGTAGAGGTCAAGTAGATAGCACTCTATTTGTAAAATCAAAAGTTAAAAGCATACTACTTGTACAGATTTATGTAGATGATATTATCTTTGGATCTACTGATGAATCCTTTGCAAGTATTTTGAAAAGTTGATGCAGGGAGAATTTGAGATGAGCATGATGGGAGAGCTCAATTATTTCCTTGGACTACAAATCAAGCAAGGAAAAGAAGGAACTCACATCTGCCAAGCAAAGTACACAAAAGAACTCTTGAAGAAATTTGGATTCGATAATGCCAAGCCACTGTCAACACCAATGAGTACATCAACAAGGATTGACAGTGACAAAGATGGTAAGAAAGTAGATCAAAAGGTCTACAGAGGTATGATAGGTTCACTGCTTTATTTAACAGCTAGTAGACCCGATATTCTATTTAGTGTATGCATGTGTGCTAGGTATCAAGCAGATCCTAGAGAATCACATTTAATCTCTGTAAAAAGAATATTTAGATATTTAGCTAGAACTCATGATTTAGGTCTGTGGTATCCAAATCTTGAGAAATTAATTTAGTAGGATACTCTGATGCTGACTATGCTGGATGCAAAGTAGATAGAAAAAGCACCAGCGGTTGTTGTCAATTTCTTGCAGGGTTTTGATATCCTGGTCATCAAAGAAACAAATTCAGTGGCACTGTCTACAGCTGAAGCTGAGTACGTAGCTGCTGGAAGTTGCTGTATACAACTCCTATGGATAAAGCAACAACTTGAGGATTTTGGACTAAATATCAAATCAATTCCACTATTGTGCGATAACATCAGTGCCATCAATCTCACCAAAAATCTAGTTCAGCATTCAAGGACCAAGCATATTGAGGTTAGATATCATTTTATTCGTGATCATGTAGCAAATGGTAACATAGAAATATCCTTTATTGACACAAATAATCAGTTAGCAGATATTTTCACAAAAGCCCTACCCGAAGAGAGATTCACATCTCTTAGAAGGGAATTGGACATGTGTAATTTGTGAAAAGATTTCTGTTTGAAATTGGTACAAAAATTTTTAGATTTAAGTAAATTTTCCCTCCATGGATTTAAGCAAAAGAAATTCAAATTATCTTTCCTGGCAGCTCTTTTATTAAAGTTAGTTTGAATAGTCAAACTCTTTTGTCATTTTCTGCCGCCTTTTGGCGCCTCACTTTCAAAGCATTTATCCAAAGCATTTATTTATTTACAAAAATCGATGTGGGAACGATTCATCTCCCATCTTCTACCTTTTCCCTCTTTCGTCTGGTTGCCTAAGCCGATGCCCTAACGATTCAGACATCGACTCTCTGCAAGTTTAAGCTCTTCTCTCCTTCCCGCGACAAATTTCTTGAGGACTTTCACTCCTTCCTTCTCAACCCTCCAGAAACCCTGTTCACCTGATTCCATGGCCGCATCCGTCATCTCCGGAAGTCTTGGGGGCTACGGTGCTAAGTTCCTTACTCCTGAGTAGCAGGAGAGGTTCACGTTTGTGAAGACCAAGGTTTGTGGGAACAAGGAAGTGGATGTAGCTGATCTCGAGAAGAACGACATGCACAGTGTAGTAGCAGCAATAAGCAGAATGCAGTGGATGGAAATCACCACCTTCTCTGAAGTAAGCTATCCAGATCTCGTGAAGGCTTTTTATGTATGCTTAAGATCAGAGGCAGATGGGTCTCTGGTTTCATATGTCAAGGGAACCCAGATTAAAATAGATCATGAGTTATTGCATTTGCTATTTGGAGTAAAGACATCTGGGCACAGTGGGGTTCACACCGTGGACGCCCAAGCTAAAGGTCTTGGCATTGTAGGACCAGGGTCCAGACTGAGAGATGGGAAATTAGATATCAATCAATTGAATGCATTCAACCGTCTTCTACACTTTATTGTCTGTTAAATTCTAGTTCCTAGAAGTGTAACTTTTTCAACATGTACCAAGGCAGATTCAGATATGATGTTCTGGGCCATACAGAACAAGGAGATCAACATGGCCGAAATAATGATAGAGAGGATGAAGTTTGCCAGTGATCAGATTTGGGATACAAAGAGCAAGCTTAATGTCTCTTTGCCCTATGCCCATCTGCTTACCAAGATCTTCAAACACTTCGGTGTTGATCTATCTGGGGCAGTAGTTGAGAAGATGGGCCAAGCAATTAGGTCCAGAAATCTGAGGAAGAGTGGGTTCTCAGTTGTTGATAGAGTTTGGTCTAAGACCTCTGTGGCAGAAGGAGAGGCCATCATAGGGGATATTCCTGATGTTCAGGAAGAACTGCCAGAAACATCAGCAGAACCAGCAGCAGTAGCATCAGTAGCAGTTGAGCCAGCAGTACCAGCAGTTCCAGAACCCGCAGCAGGACCATCAGAGTTGTCTGCACAAGCAGTAGAGCAAGCAGAAGTAGCAGGGTCACCTGTAGTGGCAGTTGAATCTCAACCTCCAGAAGCACCAGTAGGAGAAGCAGTGGTAGGTGCAGCAGATCCTTTGCCCACCTCCATTGTTGCCTCTATCTTTAGAGAGGTGTTGGATTCTATTCACTCCACCACTCCAGTCACTCCTGTGACGACCCTCATTATACCGGTACGGTTATACCAACCATGTCGGTACAGTAAAGGTTATCACAGTGGGACATTTACCCAAACACTATCACATGATTGAGATATACACAAATATAGACACAGAGTGGCGGAAGTAAAGGACTAACTGTCATCACATTTCATCATCCACATTTCTCATACATGATCCATATAGCAAATTAAAGGACTAAACTTTCATAATTGAATTAAACCAAACTACATTGTCCACAAGATTAAAGTTCTACATTTGATACATAATTTGTCCACAATTACATAAATGATAACTCTAATACAAGCTACAATTACATACTATGAAACAAAAGGGACACAACGTCAACTCCACAAGCTACTCTCCACGCTCGGAGTCGCTCTCCACGGTCTCCTCCAAAGTGTGTCACCAACTAAACCTGTACGCCGAAGCAAGGAGTGAGTCTAAAAAACTCAGCAAGTAACTCCATACACATCATTCATGCATACATCATAGTAGGTTCTACTATTTCAATTTGCACGGTAATCATACAGCATGCTTGAACATCAATAAGAGACAACCTATCATGGTATTTCTACAAAGTCAAAACACATGGCACATGGTTTAAAATGTTTCTCATAACACTCCCTATCACATGCTTTCTACTCATTTAATCACATGAAAACTACACTTCCAATTTGACTATAACATGATGGCAATTTACATGGAGTTAGAATATCATAGCATGAATTATCGTCTCATACTCTAACACATTCACTTCACATGGTTACACATTCCCATATTTCACATGGTTCATTTTTCAAACATTTCACATGTACACAATGTTCACATTCTAACATAAATAGCTCACATGATTTCACATTTCACATTCACATGTTCACATATACACATTTTACACATGCTCACATTCACATTTCACAATTTATTTGCCGTGACACATGGTCCAAACCACCGCTAGAAGGACACATCACATACACATAACACATAGCACATCACCTAGGCAATACAGTGATGACTCTTGGCACTGCGTAGACCGGAGAACACGTCTCTACCCTAACCAGTGGTACTTGTCCACCTCCAGGATTTCATCCTAATGCCCTTAGGATATCTTACACATTGAACCTTCTCATGGGGACCTTTCCATGATACAGTTCCACAGCCCTCTATGGAAGCAGTGTCACACACGGCACATTTTACACATTACACATTCCGATTAACACACGTTTTACATATGATATTCACACTTTCTTGCTTATGCACATGGTTCTGTTCTTCCCTAGCATGGTGATACTAATAACAGAAATCAAACATTTATTAGCTCTCATGGATTAATTGGAATGCACATCATTTAACCTAAATCATGGTACATGTATTTGTAGCTTATTTTCACCTGGAAATCTCTCTAGAGTAGGCTAATGTTATCAAATTTTCCTGAAAATTTAACCACATGCTGTTTTCAGTTATAAGAACATACATACAAATTTTCAGAATTTTCTGAATTCACATGTATTTATAGAAATTCAAACATTTGGTTTCATGCCATTCATAATTAAGTTAACATAGAACATAGCATGGATTTCAGATTTAATCATGCACAGTCATGAACCACACATACATATTGCACAAGAAATTTTTCCCAATTTAATTCCCAACACACGATTTACTAGAATTTTCGCAAGGTCTACACATGTTTTCTATTTCTCATTGTAGAAATTATAAAATTCGCATGAGTATGGGAAAATTTCCAAGTTTGCAGGGCATAGACTGATACATATAAATGGTCCATAAAATTTCACAGCCTTTAATTCCTCAGAATCATGGGAACAAAATTAAACATGCGTAACCTCTTTCCTACACATGCCTTTTAATAATTCTAATAATTAATTCCATCCACACAAAAATACAGGAATTTCACACACATCACATTATCTATTTTACATAACATAAAAATTTACATTATATCCTCATGCGCAGAAATCCAGAATTTAAAGATATAGGGCAGAACAGTTCACTGTTCTGTCAAGAAGAACTCAACGGCATACTATGGACATTTACAATAGTTGGCGGCAACATCGTTGGCCGCTGACTCAGGATCTCAACGGCAATAGATCTTGCCGTCAAGTTTGGACTTGTGTAAAAACACAGTCCGAGCTCTAAAAAATGGTGAATGTAGGGGATCCAGGACACGAGGAAAATCCATAAAAATGATAGAAACCTCCTAGACACATACATGGACAAGGTGAAAGGGTTACTTGCCTTTGGAAAAACTCCTAAAGGGATCAAAATGGTTGGAGAAGCTCTCCTTGGGCAGTCCCAAGAAGCCTCAAGATGTCTCCACTCCGGCCTCTGTGATGCTCCCCTCTGCAATCCAGGGTCGGGGATGTGTAGCCGGATGTGTTGTCTCCCTCCTTGTCGAAGTAGATCTCCAGATGAGGCCTTGGATCGCCGGATCAAAGCCTCCAAACTCCAAGTTTTCTCACAGCTCACTAGGGTTTTCTCTTATCTCTTTGCAAAGGGCCAAGAGAGCTCTAGAGGTTGCAACAAGGGCTCTCTTAAGAGAGGACCCTCTCACCCCACGCAAGAGGTCGGTTGGAAGGCCAAGGAGCCGTTGGGGAGTGGTTGGTATCTCCCATCAAGGCATGGCACACCATGCTGCTGCAGACTGGTCTGTCAGGATATAGACGTCCACCGATATGGCCGTCGACTGAATAATCGACGTCCACCTATATGGACGTTAAAAATAAGTGAACGTCCATTCATGTTGACGTCGACTAACCTTCGGCCAGAACCCAAAACCATGCAAAACCCTAATTTCTCCTAAGTTCATGCATGCAATACATAGGGTGTAATGCACACACTCACTATGTCACGAAATCAACCGATATATACATACAACTAAGTTTATACATACATTCATAAGTACACCAAGATAATGTATACATAATACTTACACGATAATGCATATACATACATAAGCATAAAATTGCACACAATAAAATAATAAGGACAAAATTCGAGGGCCTTACACCCTCTCCCCCTTAAAGAAACTTCGTCCTCGAAGTTAGGACAACACTACTCAAACAAAAGGGGCTTCTTCTTCATCGCATCCTCAAGCTCCTAAGTAGCCTCCTCCCGCGAGAAGTTACGCCATAGAACTTTACCGACGCAATACTCTTGTTCCGGAGTGCTGAACCTTCCGGTCCAGAATAGCTACTGGTTGCTCCACATACGATAGATCTGGCTGGATCTCCACTGGCTCGTGACTAATAACATGAGATGGATCTCGGACATATTTCCTGAGGATAGATACGTGGAAAACGGGGTGAACACTAGCCAAAGCTGGGGGTAAAGCTAGCTCATAAGCCACGTTGCCCAATCGTCTGAGAATCTCATACGGGCCAATGAATCTAGGGCTCAACTTACTATGCCTGCCAAACCTGACGACACCACGTGTAGGCGATATCTTCAAGAAGACATGATCACCTACCTCGAACTCTAGATCCTTCCTCCTGTTGTCGGCATAGCTCTTCTGTCTATCCTGTGCCGCAACAAGCCTCCTCCTAATCAACTGGATCTTATTCGAAGTCTCCTGAACTAACTCCGGACCAATCAGCTGTCTATCACCAGTCTCCTCCCAGCACAAAGGAGATCTGCAGGGCCTACCATACAACGCCTCGAATGGAGCCATACTGATACTAGCATGAAAGCTGTTGTTGTATGCGAACTCCACAAGAGGTAAATGACGCTCACAATCATCCTTCCAATCCAGCACACATGCTCTCAACATATCCTCGAGCGTCTGGATAGTCCTCTCGGACTGTCCATCGGTCTGGGGATGAAACGTCGAACTGAGCTTAAGCTCCGAACCTAACGCATCCTGAAGACCCTTCCACAGTCTCGAAGTAAATCTCGGATCTCGATCCGAAATGATCGACTTCGGCACACCATGCAATCTAACGATACCGCTAACATACAATCTAGCTAAACTCTCTACTGACTGCTTCTTCTTCATAGGCAAGAAATGAGCAGTCTTCGAGAATCTATCTACAACTACCCAAATCGAGTCATTGCCTCTTCTAGATCGAGGCAAACCCAATACAAATCCATAGTGACAGCTTCCCACTTCCATACGGGGATATCCATCCTCTGCATAAGCCGGATGGTCGCTGCCGCTCGGCTTTCACCTGCTGACATACTAGACATCTGGACACATAATCCGCAACATCCTTCTTCATGCCGGACCACAAAATGATCTCTTCAGGTCTTGATACATCTTAGTTTACCCGGATGAATAGAAAATCGCGATCTATGAGCCTCCGCTAACACATGCTTACGGACATCTACCACATCGGGGACACAAACACGGTGCTGAAATCTAATCACACCGTCCTCATACCGTGTACGTAGTAATGAAGCCCACCACACATCAGCTCTCTCCTGCAACATAACCTTCATAAGCACCGCTAAACAACTTCAACTTAACAGGAAATAGGAAACACAAAACTAACACATACCTGTAGCATGTAGGTGGCTAAAGTAACCTTGTCCTCATCCACACACCTGATGGCCGGAAGATCTTCTCGATCTCCCTCATCCAGCTTTCTGCTAGCAACGGATCGCTCTCCCCCTTGAAAGAGGGTGGCAGCATCCTCTTGAATCTTTCCATGATGGAAGGTCCACCATGGTCCTGAGCTGGGGCCTGAGCCTGCTACACCAAACAATAACGATATACAATAAACACAATATCATGCAATTTAAATAGCAAACTACTAGGTTGTTTTATTATTCTACCTGGGCCTCCAACTGGGCCTGGAGTGCTGCCTGGGTGTGGGCCTGCGTCTGCATGGCTTGCACCAGACCTTGCATAAATACTCCATAGTCCACTGGCGGTGGTGGGGAAGCACAGGACCCTGTGGGGCCGGGGCCTGCTGCTCGCCCGCTCCTCACGCCTCTGCTCGTCGTCGCGAGCTGGCACACCTCCACGTCGTCCACGGGAAGCCATGGCTGTAATAAAATTTTAGCCACCAATTAGAGCTAGGTTACTAAGCTTCCTAACCATTTTCTTATCTATTATTTTTTCCATTCATTATTAGTCGTT
>JACBKR010005016.1:0-20557 GCA_014218235.1 Colocasia esculenta
AAGGATGAAAATCTATGTCAAGAAGAGGTTTAGTGAAGATGTCAGCAATTTGATTTTCAGTTTCAATAAAGAGGAGTTCAAAAGATTTCTTTGCCACCTCATCTCTTAAGAAATGATGCCTAATTTCAATGTGTTTTGTTCTAGAATGCTGAATTGGGTTTTTAGACAGAATTTATGGCACTTGTGTTATCACAAATAATGGGAACACAACCTAAATCTGGTTATAATCAAGAAGCTGATGTTTCACCCAATGAATTGGAGTGCCACATCGACCAGCTACAACATACTCCTCTGCAGTTGATAGAGCAACTGAGTGTACTTTTTGGAAGCCCAAGAGATTAGGCAGCCACCTAAGTACAAACACAAGCCACTTGTGCTTTTTCTATCATGTTTACATCCAACATAATCAGCATCACAATAGACAATCAAATCTAATTTACAACCAGCAGGATACCAAATACCAAGATCGCATGTTCAGCAAGATATTTGAAAATTCTTTTAACAGCTAACATGTGACTTTCTTTAGGATTTGCTTGAAATCTAGCACACAAGCATACACTGAATTGTATATCAGGTCTAGAAGTGGTGAGATAGAGTAGAGAACCAATCATACCTCTGTATGTCTTTGGGTCTACTAACTTACCAAGTGAATATTCTTCTAGTTTCACATTAATTGCAATGGGTATGCTTGAGTGCTTGAGGTTCTGGAAGTCAAACATTTTCAGAAGTTCCTTGACATACTAGTTTGGCTTATGAATATTCCCTCACTGTTTGGTTAACCTGCAATCCCAAGAAAAATTGTAAGTCTTCCATCAAGCTCATTTCAATTTCAGTTTTCATTTGATTTGCAAATTCAGTGCACAGGCTTTTATTTGTGGATCCAAAATTTATGTCATCAACATAAATTGGACTGCAATTATTTGTTTATTTACAGCTTTTGTGAACAAAGTTTGATCAACATTACCACTAGAGTATCCTTTTTCAAGCAGAAAAGAGCTCAAACGGTCATAGCAAGCTCTTGGAGCTTGCTAAGACCACAGAGAGCCTTATGAAGCTTAAAAACATGATTAGGATAATTTTCATTTTCAAAGCCTGGAGGTGTTCAACAATAACATTTTCTTTTATGTATCCATTCAAAAATGCACTTTTGACATCCATTTGATAAACTTTAAACTTCAATGAAGATGCAAAAGCAAGGAATATTCTTACAGCTTCTAGTCTAGCTACAGGGGCATATGACTCTTCAAAATCAATTCCAAATTCTTGGTTGTACCCCTTGGCATCTAGTCTGTCTTTATTCCTTATGACTGACCATTTTCATTCAATTTATTTCTGAACACCCATCTAGTGCCAATGACAGATTGGTCACTAGGTCTAGGTACTAATTCCACACTTGATTTCTTTCAAATTGATGAAGTTCATCATGCATTGTGTTTATCCAGTCTGAATTCATTAGAGCTTCATCAATTGACTTTGGTTCAATTTGGAAAATTAGTGCTAGTGGGTCTTCATGAATTGCATTCAAGAATGATGATCTTGTTCTAACCTATCATGCACATTGCCAACAACATTTTCTATTGGGTGATCTCTCAAAAATCTGTGTTCAGGAATTACCTGTTGAGGTGCATTTATATTTAGGAACAACATTACCGGATCCACTTGGACTGGGTGAGTGATTGTTCAAATTTTCACCAAGGTGTTCATTCTCCTCAACAGTTGGTGAAGAATCAACAATGAAGTCATCCTCTTCATTATCTGGACAGTCCCTGCAAGATTTAGAATAATGAGTTGATAAGGAATTTTCATCAAAAACTACATGTGGAGACTTTTCAACAGTTTTGTTATTGAGAGAATAAACTCTAAATGCTCTTGAAATTTCAGAATAACCAAGAAAGATGGCTTCCGACTTTTAGCATCGAATTTATCAAGATTTTATTTATTGTTGTTATGCACAAAACATTTACACCCAAAGACTTTGAAATAAGACAATGTTGGCTTTATTTTTTCAACAATTCATATGGGGTTTTTCTGATTTTTGGTCTAACCAATGCTCTATTGAGAATATGATTTGCTGTATTTACAGCTTCAGCCCAGAAGGATTTGGACAATTTGCTTTCCAGAGCATGGATCTTGCCATTTCCACTAGGTTCTATTCTTTTTTCCACAACCCCATTTTGTTCTGGAGTTCTTGGTGAAGAAAACTTGTGAAATATGTGAAGTTCAACACATAAATCAGAGAAAGATTGTTTTCAAATTCACCCCCATGATCAGTCAAAATATTTTTGATTTTATGAGGAAAACTAGTTAAGGTGGTACAGAAAATTCTGAATTCAGGGCAAGCATCACTTTTGTGGGATAAAAAGATAACTCATGTACATCTAGTAAAATCATCAATAATGACAAAACAATATCTTTTGACACTAAGACTTAGAATTCTTATTGGGCCAAAGAGGTCCATATGATGCAATTCTAGTGGTTTAGATGTAAGTACATCATTGAAGGTTTTAAAAGATTTTCTGGTTGTTTTCCTTGAGCACAAATCCCACAAAGTTGATTCTCTACATTAGAAAAAGATTCAGGAAGACCTTTGACCAAGTTTAGCCTTAACAGTTTATTTATTGTTTTCAAACTTGCTTGACCAAGTCTTTTGTGTCAAGTCCATGCAATTTCATTTTTATTTGCAACAAGACAAATGTTTTCAGAAAAGTTTTTATCAAGGTTGATCATGTAAACATTGTTTTCTCTTTTTCCAAAGAATTTTATTTCATCAGTTGAAGAGTCAATTATTCTGCAAAAAATTGATTCAAACACAACTTTGTGACTTTTGTCACATAGTTGGCTAATGCTCAGCAAATTATAATTCAGACATCAACTAATAAAATATTTTCAATTGAGTTTGAGGAAGATTGACCAACCTTTCCTGATCCAATGATTTTTCCTTTATTTTTACCTCCAAATGTCACAGAACCTCCCTCCTTTTCGATCAGGAATGAAAATTTTGCTTTATCTCCTATCATGTGTCGTGAACACCCACTATCAAGAAACCACACATTTGAGTTGGGTGCACGACCTTCCTACAAAATCAATCAGTGAAGAGAAGATTTTGGTACCCAAACATTGTTGGGACCATGAGATTGTTTGAACATTGACAACAAATCTTTTCTAATTCAAATCTGATTTGTTTTGCTTTTGTTTCAGTGGTGTTTTTTACATTTTTGAATTTATCCTTTCCTTTTGGAATAAAAACAAAGTGTTCTTTTTCTCATTAGGATGGGATTTATGCATTTAGACATGCTTTTCATTTGTGGAGGTCCAAACCAAGGATTTTGTTCGTACATAAAAAAGTTTGGATGAAAGAATTGAGAGTGGTACCAAAAAGGATTGTGATACCATTGGTTCCATGAATTAATCCAATCAGCTTGATGTGTTGTCTTGGATGTCCAGGTTTATCATGAATGTTTTCTTTTGTGTTTTTCTTATTTTTCAAGTTTTTATTGTTTTTGGTTGACTGGTGGTGGTTTTTGAGGTTGAGTAGGTCGACCTATCATTGATTGGTGTCGACTCAACAGTCACAGATTTCATCTTTCTGTTGACTGATGTCGACCTGTCAGGTGAGTGTGTCGACCTGTTTGGGTCTCTTTGTTCTGGTTTTTAAATTTTGTTGTGATACCAATGTTGTGTTGTTTGACACTTGCTTGTTTTTTTTTCTCAGGACTAGCACTTTTGACAAATTTTATTAAAGGTGCTTTTTCCCTCATTTCACCAGATTTGTCTTTCTTGGAGTTTTGTGTGGAAAATCTTAGTCCATATGTTACAGATTTCATTCTTGTTCCTAACAAGGCATCCAGATTATCTTTTCCTTTTGTAAAGGTTTCAATGACTTGTTCTTTTTCTTTCAACTGGTTTTCTAAAGTTTTGATTTCATCATCACTTTGTTGTTTTTCTTTTTGTTGCAATTCCAGTTTTTCAAACAGTTTCTTAAAGTCATTGTTGGCCTTTTGGGATGCAAGCTTGAGCTCATCAATTACATTTAGAAGATTTTCTTTTTCTTCATTGAGCTCAGCCACTTCATTTTCCAATTCAGAGATTCTTTTGTTTATTGATTGGTTATGCAGGATGTTTTCAATTCTTCTTTAGATGCTTATTTTGTTTTCTTGTTTCAGAATAGTTTTCAACTAATTCAACATAAGCATCTTGCCAATCATCAATTGTATAATCTTCAAAGTATGTACTTACCTTTCCATTAGAACTGTTTGCCATAAAGCAGATTTCCTCACTTTCAGAGCTTGAGGACCTTTCTTCTTCATTTTCACTTAGATCTTCATCTGACCAAGTGGCAACCATTGCTTTAGGCTTCTTGAATTTATTGATCTTCTTGTATTTTTCCTTCTTGTTCTCAGGACATTCTCCTTTCATAGGTCCTGGTTTGTTGCACCTGTAACAAATAACAACTCATCAGTTCCTAATTTCTATTTGAATTGGCATTTGAAAAGGAAGTATTTCTTTTTCCCAGATGAGAATTTCTTTTTCCCAGTGAATTTCCTTTCTAGATTTAAGAATTTTCTGAATTGCCTGGTCATGAGGGAAAGTTCATCCTCATTGGACTCAGACTCATCAGAACTTGTTTTCTCTTGATTTTGTTCTTGTTACTAGATGAAGCTTTATGTGCTACTGGTTTGGTTTTGATTATTGTGTTCTTCATTTCTCTTCAAGTTTATTTCCTAAGTCATCAAAGATCTTATGAGTTCATCCAAAGAGATTTTGGATAAATCTTTAGAATCTTCAATAACTGTGGCCTTAGTGTGCCAAATGAAGAAAGAGAGCGCAAGATTTTTCTTACCAAATCAGCATCAATGTAGTCCTTACCTAGAGCCTTCAGTTATTTACAATAATGATGAACCTAGCAAACATTTTAGAAATTGACTCATCAGATTTCATCATGAATAATTCATATTCAGAAACAAGAATATTACTTTAGTTTCTTTAACTTGGGATGTTCCCTCATAAAGTAACTCAAGCTTATCTCACATCGCCTTAGCAGATTTGCACATGGAGATTCTTGAGTACTCTTTTGGGTGGACTGCACATTGAACCATGTTCATGGCACTGTAGTGAAGGGTGTCCCTCCTAATTTGTTCCCTTGTCCAGGTTTCCTCTTCTCCCTGGTTCTCATAAGGACCTACCCAACTACCCTTCAAATCTCATAGTTCCGGGCTCTAAGGAAGACTTGCATGCGATTCTTCCAATAGGAATAGTCAGTCCCATTGAAGAAGGGTGGCCTATTGATGGAATGGCCTTCAGCAATAAAACTCGAGAATCCATTGATCAAACTAAAGTATGGTGAAAGAAACACTTAGCAACAAGCAAGTGAAGCACACAGAACAAACAGAAACACTCAGATCAAATATGAACCCTCTCTGATACCAATTGTTGGATCGAAAATAGAATGGACCAGATCTAGAAGGGGGGGGGGTGAATAGATGTAGGCCAAAACTGCGGAAGCTTAGCCAATTTAAAAAGATGTTTTGAATCAGAGTCAATTAGAAAGGCAATTAACAGATCTGATGAGTGATTGTGTGAATTAAGTGATTAAAGTGTGTGATCAAGTGATTAGAAGTGTAAGCGAAAATCCTATGCATACATCTAGCACAAAGTGAAATGAAATCACAGATCAAACCACTGCACAGGAGATTTTTAGGTGGTTTGGAAATCAAACCATGTGATTCCTACATCCACCCCTCACACAGTGAGGCTCCACTACTCAACTTGATTCACCACACACTAGAGCTTGACAACTCCAACACACTGAGTTCAACAACTCACACACAACCACTAGAGCACAACCACTCTAGAAACCTGAGCACAACTGCTCAACCACAACCTGAGTGTGAAGACTCAATACAACTGAGCACAAAGCTCACAACCAACTTGCTAGATCAAAAACAACAAGATCCAGATCCTCTAGCAATGATCTGATCTATGAAGAGTTGATTCAAAGAGACTGGGCAACACTTTTATGCACAATCTCAAGAATGACTCAGAAGAACTAAGGAGAATTGAGGAATTGAATGTAGAGTCCTTGTTCTTTAGAAGAACTCCCTTGTAGAAGACTGAATTGAGAAGATCCGTGAATCCTTAAAGTCCCTGGGCGATGCTGCAACTTGTGCCTCTGAATCTTCCTTGAAGTCTTCTCAATTGACTGCTTCTACTTGATCTACTCCCTTGGAAGTGATCTCACTGCATCTTCATGGATCAATCTTCACTTCTTGTGCTTGCAAGGATAAGAATTGGCTTGCACCAGCACAGGGAATGCAGGAATGGGGAGGAGACCTCTTCTTGCCGCCAAAGAAATTTTCTGGAAGGCTCTGAGGTGTTCTTCTTCTTGGGGGCCGATTAGATAGGTATTTATACCCCAACATGGCCAAAAGAAACCTTGGGGTACGTGGGCACATGATCCAAGGCCAATCTAAGTGATCCCTAGAAGGCCACGTGTCCAGGTGGGACTTAAGATGAAAAAGTTTCCGAAGTGTGTTGACACAGTCACTAGGTGTGTCTACACACTGTCCCAATTCCACAAAACAGGTCTTCTTGGAGATGGCTCTAGTGTCGACACACTCACTGGCTGTGTCGACACACTGTCCCAGTCTAGCAAAAGGGTCTTCTGGAGACTGGGTCTAGTGTCGACACTGCATAGGACTGTGTCGACACAGTGAACCTTGTCTTCATGAATTTTCTTCAGGGATTGATGCCCAGTGTCGACACCAGCAGTGGGGTGTCGACACTACCATTGCAAGAAGTACATGTCCTTGAGAAATAAACACATAAATAATTAGTCCAATGTATTATCATGAATATATGTGATATAATGTGTTTGGAAACATGCCTTTGAGCATTGTTAATACATGTGTGATAGATTTAACATGTCCAATCATTATGCATTAAAATCATAACTTGTCATCATCAAAATTATAAGGGGAAATGTATTAAATTCACACTCAACCTCACAATTTCCAGGTGTGTAGTTTGTCAACAGATCAAAGCAGAGCGTCAGAAAGTCGGAGGTTTATTGCAGCCATTACCCATTCCATAGTGGAAATGGGATACATTGCTATGGACTTTGTGGCAGGGTTACCAAGGACAACTTCAAGACATAATGGAATATGGGTGTTTGTTGAGAGATTGACTATGGTCTGCAGGTTGGTGGCAGTAAGCATGTCCTGGACGGTGGACAAGCTAGCAAGAATTTATGTTGACCAAATAGTTCCATTGCATGGTATCCTGAAGACTATAGTTTCTGACAGGGATCCTCTATTCACCTCTGGTTTTTGGAGAAGTTTGCAAAGAGTTATCGGCTCAGAATTAAGATACAGTTCAACCTATCACCCGTAGACAGATGGTCAGACAGAGAGGACTATTAAGACAATTGAAGATATATTGCATGCATGTTGTTTACTGTGGGGAGGCAGCTGGGAGCATTATCTAGGCATGGTTGAATTTGCTTATAACAACAGTTATCACGCTAGTATCGAGATGGCACCATATGAGGCACTATATGGATGACCGTGCAGAACACCACTAAACTGGCATGAAGGGAGAAAGGCAGGTAACAGGTGCTAACTTGTTAGAGCAAACTACAGAAAAGATCAAATTCATTAAGGAAAAGTTGCAAGCAGCCCAGAGCTGGCAAAAGAGTTATGCAGATAATCGACGAAGGCCACTTCGATTTGAAGTTGGGGACTATGTTTTTCTGAGAGTTTCCCTACTAAAGGTGTTCTGTGATTTAGAAAGAAAGGAAAGTGGCCAATGTGGAGTGTTCCAAGTTTCTACGCAGGTTTTTGGGGCTTACTAGGCCAGCTGTTTGAGCCCACAGTACCCCTCAGTTCACTGTTTATGAACGCGAGAAGGAGGTCCGTCGCATTCTGAACGCGACGGTCCTGCATGTCGCATTCCTGTTGCTGCCCAGAGGCACTGATCGTCTGCATTTGCGCCGCGTGTTGCGCGCTGGACGACCTGCAGATGTCAGCCCTAAGAAGGCGACACCCAAGTCTGTTGCGACCGGATCGCGATGGAGGGGTGGTCGCGTTCTTAACCGCAGTAAGTTCTTAAACCCTGCTGGCCAAACAGAGCTGGGTATGCTCTGTTTGGCCAGGGGGAGAAGCTGTGCGGGCTCCTGGGGGCGACTTGGCATTGGAGCGAGGATTTGGGCGTCTTCTCGCCACGAGGACTGTGCGTGGAGTGGGGGAAATGCCGTAGGATTGGTGTTCTTCATGTTCATCGAGGAGATAGGGTGATTCCTCCCATTTTTGGGCTATGTATGCATGTAGCAGTCGTGTAAAGTGTTATTGCTTAAATAACAATAGATATCATGCTAGGAACCTCATTAAAGCATGAAATATGTGAATTAAGGGTGGTTTGCAAGGTGGGGTGGTAATCTAGAGGGTGTTCCCGGATTAGGGTTCTTGCTTGCGAAGGCGATGGAACCCTTTGTCGCGACAAGGTCGCGACAGGCCGGCCCGTCTCGTTCAGTTTGTGAATGCGACATGTTGGGGCATCGCGTTCTGATGACGACACCTCAGTCGAGAGGACAGTTTGTGCATGGTTCTAGCGGTGTGATTATCTGATTATCATTATTTAATGTGAATGGTAGTGGCATGCAGTGCATTAGCACCTGTGACGCTCTGGGAGCGTGGTTTCCGAGGCTAGCGTAGTTTATGTAGCTAGCTAGCGAGTGGCTTACGCGTTGGCATGGTGTTCACGCGGCGTGTGTCGTGTTCACGTGTGGTGGACAGATTGTGCACGAGGTTGACATGAGGTTTCACGTGGTTTCTGCTATGTGCACGAGGTTTTTGTGTGCGTGGCGAGTAGTACGACGCCTGCCGTAGTTACCTCATCAGCTGAGTGCCCCAGGTTCTGTGTGAGCAAAGCTGTTAGCTTGGGGCTTGTCCCGGTACTTGTGTTGTACCGTCAAGGTCTTTGTCGTCTGCCCTGGACACCGTCACTCCGTTATTTGAGTTGTTCATCTGCCTGAGGGAAAGACGACAGTAGGACAGCAACTTGAGTTTATGTTTGTCGCTTGTAGTGCACTCTTAGTTGGGGGTACGGACACCAGTAGACGTCATTGGTCCCCAACTAGTCCTCTTTCCAGTGCCTCACTCTAGGAATTCTTGCCAGAGTCTCTAGAGGTGCTAGGCATAGGCCTATGCCTGTGTGGTCCACAGGTTGTGGTGTTGGTTGGTCTCCACAATTGTGTTTTGTTCTTGTGGAGCGGCATTTGGACCTTCCGTCCGTGGCTACGAGGCTGAGAGGTAGACATGTGTAGTTTTGTCCAAGTCAGTAGTTGGTGTCGTGAACCAGTCTACGTGGCTTGAGTGTGGCAGTCTCTACTTTAGCACGTACATGTGGTTGTGGTTTGCCGTTTATTTATTACGGCTGTTTTACATTGTCGGCAAATGGTAAGTGGTGTTTACAGCTTTAATAGTTGTTACCTTGTGCTATATAAACTTCTAGCGTAGCCTTCTGTTTTCGCACTTGTGTTAGTTTGCTCGATTTTTTGGGAGTTTCCCTACTGAGCCAGTGACTTGCGATGCTCACCCCTACTCCCAACAGGTGAAGGAGAGGAGGAGGTTTCTCTACCGTCTTCCAGTTCGAAGCCGCATCGCGGCGGCATTGGGCCAGCACCTCCAACAATGTCGTTCTGTTTCAGTTGTACCTCGGGGTATGCCCCAGGTTCTTGTACATTTTGGATTTTTTTCAAACGTGGCTATGTAAATTAGTATGAATATATGTGAATTTGTAAATCATACATGTGAATCAATGCGTTCCTTTATGTTTCCACGGACATGTGTGTGTTACCCCTTGCGAGGCTACGACTCGATCACAGGAGGCGGAGTCGAGTCAAGCTCGTTATTGGTTTAACGGGTTTGAGCAACACAGTCTGTCACACTTACGGAGGCCTTGAACAAGGATTCACTAGTCCGACAGAAGGAATATTCGACGGAGAGTTCGTCCAAGTCAAGAGAAGGTGTATATATAGAAATAAGTGCTTGACGTTCTAGAGGAGTTCTAGAATAGTGGAGCGTCAATAACAGTGATTCCAAAAGAACACAAGACACGAAGACAAGTTCATTTAAAAATAGGGTAACTTAATATACATTATTTAAGTCATTTACTAGATACATTACGAGATATTTTCATGCCAA
Source organism: Colocasia esculenta (assembly GCA_014218235.1). Classification (NCBI taxonomy): domain Eukaryota; kingdom Viridiplantae; phylum Streptophyta; class Magnoliopsida; order Alismatales; family Araceae; genus Colocasia; species Colocasia esculenta. The sequence continues at coordinate 10,200 of JACBKR010005016.1, forward strand.
GTTAAGCCATACTGGATGGTTCAAGTGTGTGCATGTGTAAAAGTAAATCATAGATATGAAAGGTCAAGTGTATGTCTTTTGAATCGTCCAACACATGTTTGATTTATAACAACTTTATTTACTGCATTGGTGATTGTTACAAGAGGTATAGACACTGTACATGGTTAAAGTACCAAAAATCAAGGGTTTTCATGCAAAAAATCTCAGAACGTGAAGTACCCCTGTAAGGGTCGCGACAGTGTCGGTACAGAACACGACAGGGCAGTTCGATGATCGCGACAAGTCGGTCAAGTCAGGCAGCCAGAACGCGACGGTGCCGCCTGTCGCGTTCAGAATGCGACAGGTACTGTGTTGCGATCGGCCCTGAGTACGCGGCCTATCGGGCCGTCATGTTCTCAGGTCCTGCGCCTGAGTCTGAGTGGGAAAAGGATAGGCCTTGGATTGCGGTCCAAGCCTTCCCAATTTTGACATATGGTCATTCAAAGATCAAGAACTAATTGCACAAACGATGAAAATTCATGAAAATAGTTTTAAACGACTATAGACATGCAATAGTATTCACAGTAAATAGGAATTTACAGTGGACATGGTCTCGCATGTTTCAATCCAATTATTCATGAAGAACGAAATAGTGTATAGTTGAGATAAAAGAATTAATTCGAGCAGGAGAAGGATAAACATTAGGGCTTCCATGGGCAACGATGCCTAACTATCATCAGTATCTCCAATTAAAATTTCATGGCATAGGGACGAGTATACATGGAGATTAGAATTAAAATGAAGGTTCGGGGTCATGATAGTTACAGAACTTCAAACATCAAGAATAAAAGATTGGCTCGATGAAAAATATGAAACAAGAGGGTTTTCTTCCTGATGTATGGAACAATCTACAGACGAAAGTAATTGATTTTTCTTGTGAGAATGCCTACCTTTGATCGTTTTGTCTTCTAGGGTTTAGAAATTGAAGAACGAAGGTTGGAGATCAGTCTAGCCTTTTCCCCACGAGTTCCTCTTCTCCTTGGCCTCTTCTCCACGTCCAGCAAGCCCCAACAATGAGTTAGGGCGGCCATGGAGAGGTTGAGGAGTATTTAGCTCCTTGGGTTTCTATTCCTAATAGGACTCTTATTTAGATTTAATTCTGAGATTTCTATATTTCCCTCCTCCTTCTAAGCTTGCCAACTCCTATTAGGGTAGGTTGGGATGTATTTTCGTGGCCAACCAATTAGGGTAGGGTTAGGAGTCCAATTACAACCCATATTAGTTATTTTAATAATTAATAGCCCTTTTCTATTTAGGTAATATTTAAGATACGAATTTAGGGTATTTTCCTATTATTCGTCTTTTAAAAATCCTTATTTTGTCCCAATAACTTTTATGTCATCCATTTAATAAAACCAATCACTTCTTTTCATTTAGGGTTTGAATTAATCCTCTTTTCTTTGATTTCCAATTGACTATTTTTTTTAATATTATTAAATTTTATTTCTCAAAAAAATCAGGTTGCTACATGTTCGGCATTGAATAGATACTTCCTCAACATGGATATGTGGAAGTCGTTGTGTACATTAGCCAGTTGTGGCGATAGGCAAGTCTGTAAGCCACCTGACCAACCTTTCAAGGATCTCAAAAGGGCCGATAAATCTGGGACTCAATTTCCCTTGATCCCAGATCTTTGGATTCCCCTTGAAGGTGAGACCTTCAAGAAAACATGGTCGCCCACTTGGAATTCCAGCTCCCTCCTTCTTTTGTCTACATAACTTTTCTGCCTTGATTGTTCTATTTTCAGACGTTCCCTAACAATTTGTACTACTTGATAGTTGCTTCAATTGAATCGGGTCCAACCAATTGGTTTTCTCCAACTCCTCCCAAAAAGAGGTGACCTACAACTCCTGCATACAACGCTTCGAACAGTGCCATTTTGATACTTGCCTGGTAGCTATTGTTGTATGCAAACTCCATAAGATACACCTGGTCATTCACCATCCTCTAAAGTCAAGCACAAGGGCACGAAGCATGTCCTCCCACAATTTGATTGGTTCTTTTGGTTTGTCCATCCGTCTGAGGGTGAAAGGCAATGATAAAGTTCAATTTGGTTCCCATTGCTGCTTGTAAACCCTTCAAGAAGTGTGAAGTGAATCTAGGGTCCCGATCAGATATTATATTAGATGGAACCCCATGCAGTCTAACTATTTCTTTGACATAAAGTGCGGAAAACACATCCACTGACCATGTGCTCTTAATCGGAAAGAAATGATCCGACTTAGTCAATCGGTCTACTATTACCCATATTGCATCCATACCACCTCTAGTCTTGGGCAGTGCCATGATAAAGTCCATACCGATACTATCCCACTTCCATTCTGGAATTTCTAATGGTATCAATCCACCGGCCGTTCGGAAATGATCAGCCTTAACTTCATGCATGTTAAACAATATGCCACATGGTCGGCCACATCCCCTTCATATTCGGCCACCAATACGACCTTTTCAAGTCTTGGTACATCTTTGTTGATCTAGGATGGATTGTGTACTTTGACTGATGTGCTTCATTTAACAACTTCTTCTTCAGTTCCCCATGATCAGGGACACATGTCCTGGCTCGGAATAATAACCTCCCATCAGTGATGGAGAAAAATCTGGTCTTTGTTCTAGCTTCTCCCTGATCTCGACTCAGAGTGGATCCTCTCCTTATTTCTCCTTGATTTCGGCCAGTAGATCAGACTGTATTTGGATATTGGAAATCAAACACTTGTTTCTCCTTCATTCCTATGTCTAAATTTAGGCTTGCAAATTGTTCAAGTAACTTCCATTCGCCCAGCATCATACTAGCTAGCATAGCTCCTGGTTGTCTACTTAGAGCGTCTGCCACTACATTGGCTTTTCCTGGGTGATATTTGATGGAAAAGTCAAAGTCTTTCGGGTACTCTAACCACCTTCTTTGTCTCATATTAAGCTCCTTCTGTGAGAATAAAAATTTCAAACTCTTGTGGTCAAAAAAGACATTAAATTGCACCCATAAATGTAGTGCCTCCATATTTTCAAGGTGAACACTACGGCTGCAAACTCTAGGTCATGTAAAGGGTAATTCACCTCGTCGGTCTTCAATTGTCTTAATGCATAAGCTATTACCTTTCCTTGTTGCATTAGGACACATCCTAGACCTGTCCCAGAAGCATCTGAGTAAATTTCAAATCCTCGCTCTTCAGTGGGTAAGGCGAGGACAGGGGCAGAGGTCGGACACTTCTTCAAACTATTAAAGCTCTCTTCACATTTATCGGTCCACACAAATAGATTTTCCTTCTGGCTCAGCTTGGTTAATGGAACTATGATCTTTGAGAAATCCTTTATGAATCTTCTATAATACCCTGCTAATCCCAGAAAGATTCTGATCTCTGTGACACTTGTTGGTCTTTCGCATTTCAATACAGCCTCTACTTTCGATGGATCAACAATGATATCATCCCTGGTTACCACATGTTGTAAAAGGATACCTCCTCTAACCAGAATTCACATTTACTTAGCTTGGCGTACAATTGATTCTCTCTCAGAATTTGCAATGCAATCTTCAAGTGTTCCTCATGCTCTTCTTTTGTTTAGAATAGATCAGTATATCATCAATGAACACTACCACAAATATCAAGGTAGGGGTGATAAATGCTATTCATCAGCTACATAAAAATTGCAAAAGCATTTGTTAGTCCAAATGGCATAACAATGAATTCATAATGCCCGTACCTACTTCGGAGGCTGTCTTGTATATATGATCTCCTTTCATCCTCAATTGATGATAGCCGGATCTGAGATCTATCTTAGAGAAATATTTAGCTCCAGACAGTTGATCAAATAATTAATCAATCCTGGCTGGGGATATTTGTTCTTAATTGTCAATTGGTTCATTGCCTGTAGTCTATGCATAACCTCATTCACCCATCCTTCTTCTTAACAAAGAGAACAGGTGCACCCCATGGTGATGTGCTTGGTTGGATAAATCCTTTATCCCGTAATTCCATCAGTTGCTCTTTTAGCTCCTTCAATTCTGCGGGGGACATTCTATATGGCACCATAGATACTGGTGCTGCTCCAAGGATCAATTCAATGGTAAAGTCAACCTCTCGTGCAGAAGGAATTCATGGCAAGTCTTTGGAAAACACATCAGCGTACTCGCTTACAATATAGATGTCCTCGATCTTGACTTCCTTCTTTGTGTGATAACAACAGCTAGAAAGGCTATACAACTTTCCTTATCATCCTCTTAGCTTGTAGTGTAGAAATGAGGGACAATTTTTGCGGTTTCTATCTCTCGAGAACACTAGCTTTGGGTGTTTACTAAATGTCACCCGACTCTTCTTATAGTTGACACTAGCCCCATGTTCGGACAACCAATCTGCTCCTAAGATCACATCATAACCCTCCATGTCCATGCATATCAAATTTGCAGGTAGATTTTAAGTTTCAATCAACACTTCGCTAGAGAGAAAGTGGTTTTTAAGTTTAGTGCCTGGACTAATAGGGGTTGACACGACTATCCCAGATTTCATTGGAATGGGTTTTTTACAGATAAGGTATCAGCAAAGGTTTGGGATATGGAAGAATGAATAGCTCCCGTATCAAATAGAACAAATGCAGAACGAGATAAAATAGTTAGTGTACCTTCAACCACAACACCTTCCTCTGATGTAGTTGGTTCTTGTACTGCCTGCAGCCTACCTTGGCGCATCTGGCCTCCTTGAGCTGCTTGTGCTTGGTTTGTCATGCGCGGACAGGCGGAGATCTTTTGATTCTAGCTTCCGTAGTGCAAGCACATCCCCAGTGCTGTCCAGAAGTCCTCGGACATGTGACTAGTCTTGTCACAATGCTTGCACGGTTCTTTTGTTGGTGGGGGCTTGTTGATTACCTCCATCCTTAAACTTCTTCACCTGCTAGTTTCCAGCTTGGCCCATCGGCCTCTTTGTCCCGACCACAGCTGGTGGCCTCTTTGATCCAGTTCCCTGCTCTCTCTTGATCATGTTGTTCTTGATGTTCTCCGCTATAGCTAGTGAATCCTCTAGTAACAGTGCCTTCCTCACCATCTCCGAATAAGTCTGCAAATCCATCGGTCCGAATTATGTGATGTACTGGGGCCTCAGACCGCTCATGAACCTCTTGGCCTTCAACCGCTCGGTTTGGACCAAGTATGGGGCATAACGAGCCAGTTTAGAGAACTGGAGCTCGTACTCAGCTACGGACGACTCCGTTGCTTCAAATTGGCGAACTTTGCTGCCTTCCGTTATTATACCCTATTGGAAAAGTACTTGTTGTTAAAGTACTCTTTGAGCTGCTACCACGTGATATGGGCATCACCTAGTGTAGCCTCGACGAACCAGATTATTTTTATTAGATATTAACTTCATCATAACTTAATTCTATCTAAATGACTTAGCTTGTGTTTCTACCCCAATCTCACTGTTGGTTATGACATGTTGACACGTGGGGTTTAGTTTTGACTAAGCCTAACAATTTTCTGTTTGCCTAGAACTAAGGGAAAGCCTAGGCTCTGATACCAACTATCACGCCCCGACATTTAGCAGCGGAAAATAAATGTCGAGAGCGTGAGAGATACAAGTGTACGTATCATAATCGCGTAAATCAGAGTAACAACTAATATAACACAAGATATGACACGATAAGATTGCCAGCCAAATAACCTTTATTTCATTTCCAATCATCTAGTTTAAACATCTTACATCATCAGAGCTAGACATAGGGCCCAATATTGTATCCCAATACATATGACATCAAATGAAATAACCTATCTATTACAGACTCTATGAACTCTAACTTCAATGGCTGACGTGCTAAGTAGACTGGTACGCTTGATCGGCTCATCACTCATCCCCAGTCCCATCATTCTCTGTTCCTCATATTCATCACCTAAATATTAAGGAAAGCAGGTGTCAGCGCACTAGCGCCCAGTAAGATTTACATCTCATGGTGCGGCATGCTTTACGTAATTAACATGTTAACATTGGCAATACTATCATCCAATGCTCATGACAATAACGATGGTGACAAATCCAAACTATAACATGTATGAGGATGTTCAATAACGATTCTCATGTAGGACGGAACGATTATTAATGAGAAAGATGACAGTTCGTTCATTGACATGTAGGGAGAAATTCAATAGCTTGTAGCATGTGCAAAGATTTCTCAAGTTGATTCCGTAGAACTCCAATGGACAATGACATGTGGGATTTAATGACAATGACATGTAGGATTCAATAACAATGACATGTAGATTCAATATTGATGACATGTACACTAGGATTGGCCATTTCACATATAACAGTTCAATCAATCAATCAATCATTCATTCAATAACAATTTGGAAATTTCCCAGATCAATCATGCATTCAATTAGGTGATTTCCGGACACCTCAATGGGTTATATACCCTCGCGATTAAGTATTTCGGGTGCTCATCCCAGGACCAAACAGGGCCCTATTTGCACAGGCATAGTTGTGAACCGAAGTTCCAATAGTTTCTAGTATTCATTCATTCATTTTGGCCACATGATTTCCAAGTAATGGACAATGATGAACTAATGATCATGTCAATGATGATAGAGAACAATGCAGGGGACATGATCCAGATTAATCTTGGCAGCATAATGACTTATTCTTATTAGTTCAATCGTTACATTTAATGGCTTGATTTCAATGTTATCAAATCACTCTCACGAGAAGTAGATAAGAATAGAAGTGCATTCTATCTTCTAGGTACTTCATTAGTTGGTCGTCATGAGGGAATCCTTGAAATACGAAGAATTACAGAGGTCTTAGAGAAAAGGTCACTAGTCTATTGATACAGAATGACCGACAGAGAGCTTCTAATTCCCCAAGAAAGGGCTACCTATATGTGCAAAGTGACGTGTAGAGCGTGTCTCAATCCACAATCCACCGATTAAAACGAGATGGAAAGCAATTAACAAACATGCATGACATGTATGCAATTTAATTCTATCATTGGTGCAGTGCTTTTAGCATATAATCACTTCTCAATTTTATGGACAAGACGGAATTAAATCATAGCATGTAACAATCATATGATCACATGGGCACATTCAATCAATCATTACACATAGAATAAATGTTCATATCCTTACAATTTTCATGTAGGTTAATGACTTTTAGACCATATATAGCTATATGACATGATGCAACACAATAACTTGCATAAACAAGACTGGAGAATACATTAAAATAGTCTCGGGTCGGCTCTGAAATCGCGTCATACACAGTAGATGCATTTCATAACACAGTGCACAGTCGAAACATCACGAAACTGTGAAGAATTAAAATGCGACGGCCTATGTGGTCACCTTTATGATTGAATCGCGACGGGATACCCCGTCGCATTCATGAAAAGCGTTCAAAATAGCAATATAAAAATTGGCGAAAAACTTAGGCGGGAAACGACCTTGAAACGCGACGACCTCAGCGGTCGTGTTTCAGAGGTCCTCTGATAGTTCAACGGGCACGTACTTTGAGGCACAGGATGTTCCAAATCACATCGCCCTTGGCTGATGCCTTTCAAGTAATCGCAACGGCTAAGGCCGACGTGATACAAGGCCACTGAATCGCGACGCCTGAAGCGGTCGCGATTCAAACTTCAGATCGAAAATGCGAGAAACACGATGTGATCTTCATGCAATGCTTATAACTCTCTATCTAGATCACATGGGTCAAAATGGTAAACATGAAATTTGTAGAGCACATCTAGTAGAAGAAGATCATGTTTAGGGTTTGACCCAATTCGGTCTCAATATGCATGAAACATAGGAAGAATGAAAAAGCCCTAACAGTGCGCAACTCTTGGAAAACGCTTACTATGACTCACATACTCCATGAAAATTTTGGAAATCAATTGCAAATCAAACTAGACTCGATGTTCTATCCATAGGTATGTGTATGGTCAGCCCGTGATCACCTACCTTTGTGTAGATCTAAGACAATCGTTGTTCTAATCGCAACAGAGGATGGATGGGGAAGAATCTCCGGTTCCCAGCCGTTCTCCTCCTCTTCTGGTGCCCTAGCTCGATCTCCCATGACCCAACATGATGGTAAACCTTCCTTATGAGTCTCTTCACGTTTATTTATATATCTAGGGTTTATTCAAGTCCTAATGGGTTTGGGAAAGAGGGGTTGCAGTTTATGCATGGTTAATTGCCATATTTGGGGATTCTCCTCCCAACAGAGGTAGGAATACCATTAGGAAGGTTCCTAGCATGGTTATGCACGATTTGGATTTGCCATCCATGGCTAATCCCCTATGTTTAACCCTAATAAACCTTTCCCTATTACCACATAATTACAAGTACGAATTTTGGGTATTTTTCTTGCTCCATTTTATTCTTGGGCCACAAGTGATCCATTGGCCAAATTTTGATAATGGGTCATCAATACATGATGTTGGAAGTCTCTCCAACATGTATTTAATTTATGGTCGTGTTATTTTTCCCGTTAACGGTTTTCTGACTTAGTTTCCTAATTTAGATAATTAGTCACATTGTGACGTACACTTGGCCAATCGAATTTTTTTGTTGCAAGAATTTCTTCGTGGGACACTTAGGAATAATGTTTGGAGTTAATTTATAATTTTTACAGAATTTTACAATGTGTTCTTGTACGTACGATAGTGATATGTAGGTTTTACCATTTCGATAATAAAGAAATTATTTATTTTCCCTTTATTTACAATTTTTAAATTGCTGAATTTTCTGGGGTGCTACAAAAGTAGGTTTTATAAGGACGTTGGGTACAGCTTCTTCCCATAGCATACCCCTCAAAGATTAGGTTTGTTGCGTAGGGACTTGTGGTCTTTCTTATATTCTATCTGGGGCATCTGTACAACCAGGCTCATGAGCATCCCGCGGGGACTTTGTCACTCTTTTCCATGTCCCTATTCTATCATGTTGTTTTTTCCCTTTTTTTCTTTTCTTTCTTTTTTTTTTCTCTTGCTTCCCTATTTCTCTTCTTGCTTTGCTATTTTCAACTTGATCGTCACTTTTTGAGACTTCAACTTGCTAGGGTGTGCTTAAGGTTGAAGGCTTCCCTTACGACCCTTGCCCTACATTTGACCGATTTGGGGAGAGAATGACCTTTGCACCGCTTAAGCATGGCCTATGTAGCCACGACGTCTACTAAGTGCAGCCATCCAGGTTTGTCTGTGTGTGTGTGGTCCTAACTTAGGGCAATCCTGATGACTGGGGAAGGGACATCAGACTCTTGACATGGGGTCATCCCTGATCTAAGTGTTGTGGCCTTACACCTATAGACCTAGGGATAGAATCTTTTGAGGTACAACCCATTCTACAGATGTGACAATTCTATGCCTCAACATTGATTAGGCGATAGGCATTTCCTAGATACACCACTTTCACTACGTACAGACCTTCCGAATTTGGATGCAGTTTAGACCTTGGACCTCTGGGTTTGATAAAAATATGTTTCAAGACGATATTACCCTCTTGGAATTTCCGTTCAATTACCTAATTTTCAAAAGACCTTGAGATTCACCTTTCATATGAGAGCACATGATCGACTGCCATTACCGCCTTTCATCTAAGAGTTCCAATTGGACTAGCAATGCCTCTTGACGTTCGTCAAGATTAAGTTCCTTATCAAGTTGGACTCTTAGGAAGGGATCAAGATCTCGTATAGAACTACTGCCTCCATCCATAGGTGAGAGCATAGGGTCTACCCCGTGGGAGTGCGGACAGTGGTTATAGTAAGCCCATAGATCCTCTATTAGCTTTTCTGGCCACAGCGAATTTGTGTGTAACGCCCCTCTTAGACCCAGTACAGTTATTCCAACTCACATAGGATCCCAATGGGTATTACAGTGGAACATATCAAACAATAGACGGTACAAATTGACACATACATAAATGACAATTAATTCCAATAAGATGCAACGGAACATGGAACAAATATTTTGCAATCAACATCATCTTCAAATGCTAAGTCTAAACATAAAATAAAGATAACAATAGTCCAAATTTATTACAATCCATAATTTCAAATGCATAAAATCAAAGGTACAGAATTCCCTCACATACATATTCACTCTAGCACTCTCAAGCAAATCACTAAACCTCCACATCCTCACGCTCCGAGCGGAGTGCACTAACTTCGATTGTCCTCTGACTCTCCTGAAATGTTAAGCAAGTATGAGTCTACAAGACTCAGCAAGTCACATGAAAGACAGTTCAAGATATAGCATATATATATTAGGTTTAAAACATGGTAACATATATCTTTCACATCCTTGATATCATATAGCTCATCCTACTAACATGATTCTAAGTCATTTGACAA
>JACBKR010005017.1:0-20580 GCA_014218235.1 Colocasia esculenta
TGAGAGAATAACTTCTGGTTTCCTGACATGTGTCTTGAGCACCGCTATCCAAATACCATTTGGATGCTCGAGAGATGTCCTGAAATAAAAACATCAAGTTTTAGGTACCCAAATTCTTTTGGGTCCTGATGGGTTAGTATCATTTATTTTGCCTTTTATTATCCATTTTTTATGTCTTGTTGGGCATGTCGTTATGATGTGTCCTAACTTGTTACAGTGACTACAGCAGGATAATTTGGTTACTTTTTCTATATATCTGAAATCAGCTTTGTATGCTGTATCTTGTTCAGGTACAAATTTGGTGTTGGATATGTTTAGGATAAATTATGGTTTTTCATTATCTGGGGGTGTATATCCTAATCCATTTTCTTCTTACCTGATCTTCTAGCACCTTTTAATATGAGGGAGTTTTTACCATTAGTGAATTTTTCTAATGTGCTAGATAACTGTATATTTTCTTCTGTTAGTGTTTTGATTTCAGTTTTCAGTTCATCTGAACTTACTTGTTTCTCTAATTAGTTATTGTTCATTCTTAGCTTTTAGGTCTTCACACAACAGTTCATTTCTTCTTTTAAGTTCAGTTATTTGACTTTCTAATTGTTCATTTTCTGATTTTAGATCTGAGTTTGTATTTTCTATGCAGACTATGTTTTTCTTGCTCACTTTAATAATTTGGTTACTTCTTTATATTTTTCATATAGTTCGTTGAAAGCCTCTTCTAAGCTATCGGAATCTGAATCATTGCATGAATCAAAAGAGGAGTCAGAAGTTACCTTATCTTCAGTATTTGCCATGAAGGCCAAGTTGGCCTTTTCTTCATCACTGCAGGAACTTGACTCACTGTCTGAGTCACTACTATTTTCCCAAGCTGCTGCCATCGCCTTCTTCTTGTACTTTCTGAACTTCTTGGAACTGTCCTTCTTCCTGAACTCTGGCTTCTTTAACTTTGGACACTCAGTTTTAATGTGTCCTGGCTTCTTACATTCATAGCAGACGTGTCTCCTTTCTTTATTTCTTTTCCATCTGGCTTCTTGAATTCTTGTTCCTTTGAAGTGCCTTCTTCCAGATTGGAATTTCTTCTTCTTAGCCAAAATTCTGTAATTTTCTAGATAGCATAGCTTCCTCATTTCGTGTCTGCATCACTTTCACTTTCAGCTGAACTTGCTTCTGGTGAATCTTCTTCAGCTTTTAAGGCGTTGGAGTGCTTCTTTCTGCTAGAGGACTCTCCTAGCCTTTCCATGTTGATCTCATGGGCCATGAGGGACCCAATGAGCTTTTCTACAGACATTCTCTTCAGGTCATTAGCTTCTTCTATTGCTGTGACCTTTGGGGTCCATGAGGACGGTAAGGATCTAAGTATCTTCCTCACCATGTCTCCCATCTCATAGGTTTTCCCCAGACTAGCTAGTCCATTTGTGATGTCAGTGAACCGGCTGAACATTTGAGTTATGGACTCACTTGACTGCATCTGAAATCTTTCATATTGAGTGACAAGAATGTCGATTCTGTTTCCTTTACTTTGTCTGTGCCTTCATAAGTAATCCTGAGCTTTTCCCACATTTCCATTGAGGATTTGCAGGCTGAAACTCTGTTGAATTCCTTCTTACTTAGAGCACAGCATAGGATGCTCTTTGCTTTGCAATTCAGGGAAATCTTCTTCCTGTCATCATCTGTCCATTGTGCTTTCTCATTTGTGACTAACAGATCACCTTCTTCTACTATGGACCAAATTTGATAGTCGTGCCCTTGTAGAAAGTATTCCATTCTGGTCTTCCAGTAAGGATAATCTTCACCATCGAAGAGAGGGGGTCGGTTGACAGACTGACCTTCAAAGTTACCTTGGGCTGCCATGGATCTTTACTCTTCAGATCGTTGGATCCTTTCTTTGTCGAAGAGACTCGCTCTGATACCACTTGTTGCCCAGTTGACGAGCCCAGAGGGGGGGGGTGAATGGGTCTTTAAATTAATCTAGAAGATACCTGTAACTAAAAACATTCACACAAACGGTTCGAAGTAGGTTAGTGACAGTTAGTTTAAATAACAAACACACAAAGAAGACAATCACACAACACAGGTTTATCCTGGTTCGGACCTCCTTTCCTTAGGAGTCCTACGTCCAGTCCCTGAGCAACAACTCAGGATTTCACTAACTAGGGTACAGCCCCTAAGGACGCTACAACACCCAGCTCAGCTGGTCTTCCTTCACACCGAAGGGAACAACACCCTGGATACCACACCAGGTCTTCCTTCACAATCGAAGGGAACAACACCCTGGATACCACACCAGGTCTTCCTTCACAACGAAGGGAACAACACCCTGGATACACACCAGGTCTTCCTTCACAACCGAAGGGAACAACACAAAGAGAGTGAATGAAATTCAAGCCCCTAGATCAAGCTTTTGACAAGCAAGGATCTGAAGCAACTAGAACTGAGAGGAAGAGATTTAAGCTAAGCACTCTCTCAGAACTACACAGGCTCTCTCAAGATTTTCACAAACTAGTGGAGAGCAAAAGAGCCAAAGCTAAGCAGAATGAAGTTCTTGGCTCTGGACTTTCTTCATAAGAATTTGAATGCTTGAATGCGCGATCTCTTCTTTTTCTTCTGTTCTTCTGACTTGAATTTATATCTTCAATTTGAAATGTAGACGTTGAAGTGTCCGTTGTCTCTCTTTTGAGTAGTCGTTATACTGAATGACCTCTGGAGTCTTGGAAGCTTCCAGTCAACAGTCTTTTGATCACTTGAGCACGCAAAGAGATAGATCTTCAGAAATATCCGTTGGCTTCTATTTGTTTAACGTTGTACCATGAAGCTAGTTCAGAGGTCTGCACAAATGTCAATCTCAAATAGCAGACAGCTAAGCTGTCTCTGATGTCAGTCAACGTCAGTAGCAATAGACATGAAAATAGTAGTGCAAAATAGCTTAAGTCTAAAGGACGTAATCAGAGTAGCAGATAGTGCAGGCATGATATGGTCTGCATGCATGCAGATATGTTCATAAATGCAAAAGCGTCAGAGAGATGTCTACGTGGACTTTGACTAGTCAACGCTTTTAAGATGAATAAGATATCAAGATATGAAATCGATGACTATATGACTTATGAAATCGTTATGAGTCATAGCAAATCGTTATGTGAGATAAGATAATCATGAACACTTAATGAATCGTTGCACAAAGCAAATTGTTGTGTTTCTGAAGAAATCGATGTGAAATACTTAACAAATCATATACAAGGCAAGTCGTTGTGAATTTAAAGAAATCGTTATGAATACTTATCAAGTCGTTATGAACTCTAAAGAAATGTTATGGTAACTTATGAAGTCTTTACAATAAGCAAGTCGTTGCGAGTTCTAAAGAAGTCGTTACGGTAACTTATGAAATCGTTACAACAAGAGTCGTTGCGCTTCTAAAGAAATCGTTGCGAACTTATAGAGTCGTTATGACAGGCAAGTCGTTACGAGTTTCTAAAGAAATCGTTACGGTAACTTATAGAGTCGTTGTGACGAGCAAGTCGTTACGGGCTCTAAAGAAATCGTTGCGACAACTTATAGAGTCGTTGCGACAGGCAAGTCGTTACGAGCTCTAAAGAAATCGTTACGGTAACTTATAGAGTCGTTGTGACGAGCAAGTCGTTACGGGCTCTAAAGAAATCGTTACGGTAACTTATAGAGTCGTTGTGACGAGCAAGTCGTTACGGGCTCTAAAGAAATCGTTACGGTAACTTATAGAGTCGTTGTGACATCGACTTGTTTGAAATAACATGACTTTTCATTCTTATAAGAAATCGTTGCGATCACTTATAGAATCGTTACGAATCGATTTGTTTGAAACAACATGACTTTTCAGCCAGAAAGGAAATCGTTATGATAATTCTATTGAAATCGATATGCTTATAAAGAAATCGTTATGGCCTTCAATAGAAGTCGATAAGGACTTAGAGAAATATCATGTTGAAAAGATTAAGGCTTCAGAGAAGTAATGCATACCTTTATTGGCTTGTTTGACCTTGGTATTTTTCCTGTGCTTAAGACTTATGAAATATTCATTAGATATAATTGATAAACTTTTGTTGGTTTTGTTAATCATCAAAATATATATATATATATGTAATTAATTAAAATTACATGGGGACAGACTGGTCATCAGTCTCTATTGCCACAATTTCTTGTATGATATATTGATGTGGACAATAAGTGATTTTCCTGCATATGGAATGCTATCTGGTTGGAGCACACATGGGAGGCTATATGTTCTTACTGTATGGATAATACCAAATCATTTTACTTAAACATGGTGGGAAGTCATGCTGATTGATTATCATCGATAGTTTTTAGCAGATGATCACCCTTTAGAAGACAAAAAGACGCATTCCTAAAGAACAGAATGGAACGAGTTTAAGTTATATTTGAGAGGTTGTCTGGTCATCATATGGCAGCATGTGTAGAAAAGTTGTTAGATATCACACAACTGATGGGCAGTATACGACACCTTTTAGGTTTGGGAAGGAGCACAACTAGGTAAAGAGAAGCATTTTTGGGAGCTACCTTATTGGTCAACTCTTCTTGTGCGGCATACTAGACATGATGCATATCGAGAAGAATGTCTTTGATAATGTGTTCAACACCCTTATGGACAAAAAGGTAAACAAATGACAACGAGAATGTACGTTTGGACTTGTTCATGCTTTGTAAACGTCCAGATTAGAACTTATTGAAGTAAATGGGAAATCAATTAAACCAAAAGCAGTTTATGTGCTTGGAGGTGGACAAGTAAAGGAAGTGTGCTAGTGGCTGAAGCAGTTGAGATTTTCTAACGGTTGTGTCTAATATTGCTCATGTGTCAACATCATTGAGGAAAAAATATATGGAATGAAGAGTCATGACTGCCATGTGTTCATGCAAAGGTTGCTACCCATTACATTTCGTGACATGTTGTCGAAGCCTCTATAGGGAGCATTATCTGAGTTGAGTCAAATTTTCACGATTCTATGTGCATCATAACTCAGGCTTCAAAATGTGCAAACCATCGAACAAAAATGTGGTCATCATCATATGCAAGTTAGAGAAGATATTTTTGCCTGCATTCTTCGATTCTATGGAGCATTTGCTCATACATCTACCATATGAAGCTAAAGTCGAAGGGCCAGTACAATATAGATGGATGTATCCATTAGAGAGGTACGAATATTAACTTTTTTCTTCTTAGAATTGTACGCTATGTATGATATGTTTGTCATTTGTCTTGTACATTGTTGATGTAGGTGTATGCATGACATCAAAATGAAAGTCAGAAATAAAGAAAAAGTGGAGGGTTCTATTGCCGAGGCATACATTATGATGAAGAAATCTCAAACTTTTATTCGATATATTGAAGAAGACATACAAACTCGTCGTCCTCAACCTCCACGTAATGATGATTGGGGGGGGGGGGGGGGGGGGGGAATATGTGTGTTCAGATCAACTCTCCATATTTAATCATCCTGGACATGCGTTTAGACATTCTTCAACTCGCATGCTCAATGATAGAGAGTTATGTGACACAAAGATATATATCTTTTAAAATGTGCTGAGCTTGAGTGTTATGTTTGTGTAAGCATCTCTTTGCTCGGTTGATTGTGTCTGCTCATTCAGTATATGATTCTTATGAGTAAGTCTTGAACTCACAATTTATTGTGTATATAACTTCTTTGCCCTTCTTCTATCTATTGACGGTGGTCTTCCATTCATATTACAGACAATTTGATTCATAAATAATTCAAAGAAATTCACATCTCAGTGATTATGAGGTTGAAAGAGAACGAGAGAAGTCATTGGCCTTATGGCTAAAAAAATGCATAAGTGTACATGCTCAAAGAGTACGAAAGATAAGTTATGCTCACGTTTTAACTAGTCTTCTCTATACGTAGGTTGAACAAGATTTAATTACTAATGAAAGAGTTTGTCAGATAGCCTATGGCCCATCGAAAATCTCACAGAACTACTCTGAATTATTGTGAATGGGTACAGATTTCACACAAGAGACTATGGGTAGAGTAATTAGTCTACCATGAACAGCGGCGTATGTGTTAAAGGAAGTACGTATAATGAAAATGAATATGACTACCATGGTATTCTAGAGGAGATTACAGTTGCAATATCTAGGACAAGACAATCATATATCTTGTTCAAGTGTCATTGGTTTGATCCGAATTCCATTCGAAATGACACAACGCATGGGATTGTTGAGCTTAAACACAAGTCCAAATTGAATACTTATGAGCCGTTCATTTTAGCCAAACAAGCCCAGCAAGTGTACTATACAAGCTATCCATCATCTACGAACAAAGAATGAAATGATTGGTGGGCAGTTTGCAGAGTTATATCTAGACTATCTCTGATTATGAATTGGACATAACTGATCAGACACCTGAAGAGGTCAATGCCAAATTCTTTCAAGTAGACTTGGTTGATGATGTAGAGTTGACAACTCATACTAGAGTAGACGAATTGAAGAGCCAATTTGTTTGTCTAAAGGAAATGAGGTCGAAGAAGTCGATCCACATGAATAAAAGGGAGTAGTGGAAGGCGAACATATATTGATGTATGTCAGGTGTATGGTGAAGATTCTGATGAGAAGGAGGAACATACCAGCGATGATGTGTGAAGATGATGATGAAGATGGGGCTGAATTAGATATATCGTCATCATCTGAGGAGGAAATGGATACGTTTAAAAATGGGTATAATTTTTTACATTTTTTCAGTATTTATAATGGCCACTTTCAATAAAAGCAATTGACTAATGAACATGAATTTTGATGTTCCCTATGAAGATATGGTGCGTGGAGCACGATCGGGCTCTAGTTCTAGGAAGAGGTTGAGTAGTGGGAGGGGTTCTTCTGCGGCCTCAGGTATGTATTTAAAGTTGTATTTTTTTTTGTATTATTTATACATACTATTTATGTCATTTAAATTGTTACAGCTTTGGGTCCTTCTGTGCCTCCTCCTCTGGCAATAGGTAAGCCTTGTTTTGAAGTTGTAAGTAATTGTATATTTCTTATATATTTTGTTATTTATTTCTCATTCTAACAAGAAAGAGTCCTCCTACGCCTCTTACACTTCCTACCCCGCGACAGGTATGTATATTTAAAGTGTAGTTTCTTTGTGTATTGATTCACTTGTATTATTTATGCCGTTAAAATTCTTACAAGCTCGGTCCCTCTACGCCTACTGTGCCTCCTCCTCTCGTGACTTCCTCAGGTCCTTCTACAGGTATTATATATATATATATTATATATATATATATTATATATATGTAAATCATGGTGGTTAAAGTATATATATATATATATATATATTTACATTGCTTCTATTTGTCAAAGTTTTGTATAGGACCGAGTGCTTCCGCACCTCCAGTTTTTGTCGCAGATGTATCTACGGTGCCACATGCAGAAGATGCTGTCAGTCTGTAGAAGGGAGGAGGCAGTTTTTATGATGGCACTCTGCGCGAGGTGTAGATAAATGGTATGTAATAAATTTATATGTATCTTATATTAAGTGTAGTTATTTAGTTCATAAATTTATTATACAAGTTACAGACACTACAAGAAATTCTAGCTCTGCCTAAAAAAGTTGCTTACGGTTCAGTATTCGTAGGCTATTCGTATGGATAGGCATATCTATGCTTACAGACTATACGTGTCATAAGCATATGCTCTAAACTTTGTTCTTGAACTTTTAATATATGCCTATCCCTATGGCGTAATATCGTAAGCATATAACGTTATTAATATGCCTACGGAGTTTGATACAGTAAAATATAATAAACATTTTTTTTTACATTGGGCGCCCATTCAACTTTGGCCTCCCGCGCCCCGATTGAAGGGAAAAAAAACCACCTCCTTGCCTTGCCTCCACTCTCCTCCTTCCCATTGCAGCGGCGAAAGGGCGTCGTCGGCAGGCCTCGGTGACGGCGTCTGCACTGGAGAAGACTCGCGGTGACGGCCTCCGCACTAGAGAAGACTCGCGGTGGAACTTGCGGTAGAAGGCGGTAGCAGGCAACGTCGTCAGCGGTTTAGGGCAAGCAACGGCCCGTGCCTGACGGTTTAGGGCAAGCAACGGCAGCGGAAGAAGGCGGAGAACTTTCGGCGACGGTAGGGGAAGGTCACTCCGGCCACCCCCTCCTCCTTCCCCTATTCCTCCGCGTGTCCTCCACGCCGCCGGGTTCTCCTGCCGACCCCATCGCCTTTTCCTCCTCCACTTCGGAGCGGGCGATTGGCCTCTCCGCAGCGCGGTTCCCTGCCTCCCGTTCTCGCAGAGGCTGTGCCGCCGTGGTATGCTTTTTGTGGAGTTGAGGGCCGACTAATCGCCGAATGTGAGTTCGTCAGCGCCGAAGGTGAGTACTCTTGTCCGATTTCGTTGCTTCTGTGCGTGGCAACAACCTTTCCCACCGCCCTACTCTGTTGCAAAACCCTTATCCATTTCTTCCTTGAATCACTCTCTCTCTCGTTCGCTTGCTATGCCACTGTTTGATCAATGTCAGCCGCATCATCGGGGAGAAGGACCACATCTTTTCTTCTCTCTGCTCTCTCTCTCTCTCTTTCTCTACACTAGCTGCCTCCTTCACTACTTCTTCTTCTTGTTGACATCCCATTCTAAATGCAGCACTGGGCTATGTTGGAGTAGACATAAGAGGAGGCCATAGGAGCAGCTCCAGAGACTGCTGGGGGAGCGAGAGGAGACCACCAACATTTGCTTTGTCATTTCCGTCCGACACACGGTAGGTGAGCGCCTGTGAGCTTGTTATGTAGCTGGTTACTGTTCTATTGCCTACTGTTGGTTTTTATGGGCTTGTTCTGGTTTCAGGTCCTTGGGTAGCTGGTAAGTCATCTGAGAGATGAGTTTTTTTTTTTTACTGGGTTGGCTTTCTAATAGAAAAAAAAATCACTTTTCTAGGCAATAAGTTTTTCTTGTTCTTGTCACTTCAGTTCCTGCTTTCTGGTTGTTTCAGCTTTTTCTTTAGGGACATGTTTCTCTAAGGAATGACACAAGTGGCACCGCAATTGGATTTGGAATACAACCACTTGTTCTTGGTTCTAGTGTGGTCTACTGTTTAATTACCAGGCCTTGATATATGTAAAGTTTGTAGCACACCTTCTGACATTATTTAGCTCTTGGTTGGAGATAAATGCTGCAAGTATGGGTGCATCTCCTCCTCTGTATGCATAAACGCTGCGTTGTTTAGCATGGGTGCATCTCCTCCTCTAAAGTTGCATATTTCACAGACCTCCTTGTTCTTGTACAAGCAAAACTTCTCACGTGCCAGTTTTTACCATATTCATGTCAGTTTTCCTTCTGCACTTGGAATTGGATTTCATAGTTCCAGTTTTATATGGTTTCGCAGGATTCTTCAGAGCCCAGTTGCTTCACCCACCAATGTTTTGTATCTGGCATAGATGGGGCTAATGCAGTCCATATATGATTTTTTTTTTTTTTTTGCAGAGGCGCCATGATCTTGTCATGCTCTATTTGATATTGATGGACCAGTTCCTTGTGCTTTGACACCTTTAGTTCCCTTAAGATAATGGAGAACACTCTGATTTTCCATTTTCATTTCCTTGGTTGTTAGGCTGAAGTATAATTTGACATTGTTAACTTCCTGACTAGGTACTGCTAAATGGGTGATTTAACATAATAAGTTTGGTGTTGGATTGGATCTCTCTGGTTTAAAGTCTAAAAGGGAGTGTGTTGTCGTTGGGGTGATCATCATGAATTCAATTCTAAAGACCTTCATGGAGGAATGATTGTTTCATCTTTTCATCTTTTCTTTTCCCATCTATCTGGAACAATTTCTTCTTTTTCCCCTCTTCCATTTCATTATTCTTCTTTATCTAGCCAGTCCCAAGATTTTCGTTGATCCCTGCAGATTAGAGTAAGATTGTGAATCATATATAATTTTAAGGCAGGGGGATTGGGATTGGCTTTGAATCAATGTAAGTTGCCCTTTAGGAGATTTAGGAGGTTTTTTCTGGTGGTTTACACATGCATGTACCAAGTGCTGCTGTTTCCTCTTACCGATTGTTTGGTACGTCATAAAACATTGTGTGGTTTTAAAATCCATGAAATTAAAATGTATGATTTTAAAATTACCAGTTTTAGAATCACTGGTTTTGGTTATGATGAATATAATGTAAATGATTTTTTTTTAAATTACCTTGTCCTATCATTAGACAATTCATTGGACATCTTGCAACATTTATAGTATGATGAATATAATGTAAATAAAATTTTTTTTTTGTAGTTAGACATTATGGATTGGAGTTGGATGGATAAATGAAGAATACAAGGGAATGTATGGATGGAGTTGACACATACATTCAATTTGCTTCTGCTCACTTTGCTCCATCAAAAAAGATTAAGTGTCCTTGTTGGAGTGTGTATGCCTCTTGAAACATGAAAAGAAATAGTAAGACAACATTTGTTTCAATATGGAGTCATTAAAGACAAACAATTTTGGAAGTTCTACAGGAGTAGTTCTTCTTCAGGCACATGTCTACAATTTTACACGCAGAACACTCTGATACGTGCATTTTCCATTTTCATTTCCTTGGTTGTTAGGCTGAAGTATAATTTGACATTGTTAACTTCTGGCTAGGTACTGCTAAATGGGTGATTTAACATAATAAGTTTGGTGTTGGATTGGATCTCTC
Organism: Colocasia esculenta; assembly: GCA_014218235.1. Lineage (NCBI taxonomy): Eukaryota > Viridiplantae > Streptophyta > Magnoliopsida > Alismatales > Araceae > Colocasia > Colocasia esculenta. The sequence goes on from JACBKR010005017.1 coordinate 10,688, forward strand.
TGGTTTAAAGTCTAAAAGGGAGTGTGTTGTCGTTGGGGTTGATCATCATGAATTCAATTCAAAGACCTTCATGGAGGAATGATTGTTTCATCTTTCTCTTTTCTTTTCTCATCTATCTGGAACAATTTCTTCTTTTTCCCCTCTTCCATTTCATTATTCTTCTTTATCTAGCCAGTCCCAGGATTTTCGCTGATCCCTGCAGATTAGAGTAAGATTGTGAATCATATATAAATTTAAGGCAGGGGGATTGGGATTGGCTTTGAATCAATGTAAGTTGCCCTTTAGGAGATTAGGAGGTTTTTTCTGGTGGTTACACTGCATGTACCAAGTGCTGCTGTTTTCCTCTTACCGATTGTTTGGTACGTCATAAAACTTGTGGTTTAAAATCCATGAAATTAAAATGTATGATTTTAAAATTACCAGTTTTGAATCACTGGTTTTGGTTATGATGAATTAATGTAAATGATGTTTTTTAAATACCTTGTCCTATCGTTAGACAATTCATTGGACATCTTGCAACATTTATAGTATGATGAATATAATGTAAATGAAATTTTTTTTTTTTGTAGTTAGACGTTATGGATTGGAGTTGGATGGATAAATTGAAGAATACAAGGGAATGTATGGATGGAGTTGACACATACATTCAATTTGCTTCTGCTCACTTTGCTCCATCAACAAAGATTAAGTGTCCTTGTTTGGAGTGTGTATGCCTCTTGAAACATGAAAAGGAAATAGTAAGACAACATTTGTTTCAATATGGAGTCATTAAAGATAAACAATTTTGGAAGTTCTACGGGAGTAGTTCTTCTTCCAGGCACATGTCTACAGATTTTACACGCAAAACACTTCCAAAGGATGTTGGTCTGCATTTGATGTTGGAGGATATTATTGGTGAGGAAAATTCAAAACATGCAGAAGTGAAGTCAATGGATGATAATAAAGGAGAATATGGTGAATTTCAACAGTTGTTGGCAGATGTTGAACGGCCTTTGTACCCTGGCTGCAAGACATTCAACAAGCTTTCATTTATAGTCAGATTGTTCAACATAAAATGCAGAGGCAAAATGAGCAACAAATCTTTTGACATGCTTCTGAAGCTGTTGAAAGAGGCTCTTCCAGAAGGTGATGTGTTGCCAGCTACTTTATGAATTGAAAAAAATCATTGGTAAAGTGGGATGACTATCACAAAATTGATGCATGTCCTAATGATTGTATTTTGTACCGGAAAGAGTATGAGTCTTATGATCATTGTGTCCTAAATGGGGAATGTAGATGGACGAAAGGAACTGAAAGAAGTGGTCATAACAAGAAGATTAAGGTTGCAAAGAAAGTTCTTCGGCATTTTCCATTGATTCCAAGACTGCAAAGATTATACACTTGCAGTAAATCATCTGCAACCATGTGTTGGCATAGTGATGAACGCCAAGAAGATGGCATTCTAAGGCACCCAGCTGATTCCCCTTGTTGGAAAGCGTTAGATGCGATTGATGGTTTTGGTTTAGAACCTCGTAATGTGCGCCTAGGCTTGGCAAGTGATGGTTTCAACCCCTTTGGGATAATGAGTACGAGTCATAGTACATGGCCTGTGTTGTTGACACCATACAACTTACCTCCATGGTTGTGTATGAAGCCACAAAGTATTTTTTTGTCGTTACTCATTCCGGGTCCTAAAGGTCCGGGAAATGATATTGATGTCTATCTTCAGCCACTTATTGAAGAATTACAAATTCTTTGGCACGGAGTTGAAACATTCGATGCTTAAAGGTGAAATATTTTCTATGCGTGCTGCACTACTTTGGACAATTAACGATTTTCCTGCATATGGTTATCTGTCTGGTTGGAGCACTAAGGGCCGATTAGCTTGCCCTACATGTAATGAAGATACATCATCATTATGGTTAAAAGGTAGTAAAAAATTCTGTTACACTAATCATCGTCGATGGTTAAGTGTGGGTCATAAGTTTTGTTCTATGAAACGAAGGTTTGATGGAAAAGAAGAAATGAAGGCAGACCAAGTGTGTTATCTGGGGTTGATATACTTAAGCAGTTGCATCCGTTAAATTTACTTTTGGGAAAGTTCCCAAATTTAAAGTGGGGGTGAGAAGAAAACGAAAGGAAGCTGCAACATCATCATCCACTCTTGAGTGTCATACCAATTGGAAGAAGAAAAGCATTTTTTTTTTACTTACCATATTGGAAGTCTTTACTATTGAGACATAATCTCGATGTCATGCATATCGAGAAGAATGTTTGTGATAGTATTATTAGAACTTTGTTAGATGTTGATGCTAAAACAAAAGATGGTTTGAAAGCTCGACATGATCTCCAACATTTGGGTATAAGGGCCACTCTTCAACCTCAAACTCTGGATTCTAACAGATTGCTATTGCCACCTACCATGTTCACTTTGAGCAAGATGGAGAAGGATACGATTTGCAAGGTTTGAAAAGTGTGAAAGTTCCAGATGGCTATGCATCAAACATATCAAGGCATGTAAATCCCAATGATCCTAAGAAAATTTGGGGTTTAAAAAGTCATGATTGTCATGTCCTCATGCAACAATTGCTTCCAGTAGCAATGAGGGGAGTGACACAGAAGGAGCTGAGATCTGCAATTAATGATGTATGCAATTTTTTTTCTCTAATATGTTCCAAGACTTCATCGCCAAGTGATTTCTATAAGCTTAGATAAGAAATTGCAAAATATTGTGTCGATTGAAGATGATCTTCCTGCCAAGCTTTTTTGATATAATGGTACATCTTCTCATCCACTTACCTGACGAGCAAGGATTGCTGGCCCAGTTCAGTATAGATGGATGTACCCCATTGAAAGGTTTGCATTAATCTTATACTTGTGCCTGACAATTGTACACTATTGCTAATAATACTTGATTTTTTTTTTGAATCTCCACTAGGTATCTGGTGAAACTTAAGTCCTATGTACAGAATAGGGCACGTCCAGAGGGGTCAATGGTAGAAGGGTATATAGCAGAGGAGACTCTTGTCTTTTCTTCGATATATCTAACGATGATGTTGAGACATGGCTTAACCAACCTTTAAGAAATGAAGATGAAGGGGCTGAAGAATTGACACAAAAAGGATGGGATTTTTTTCAACAAATGGTCGATGTTTAGGTGGTGGAACTATTTGTCATCTTAGGAATGACAAGTTGAACAAGCTCATCTCTATGTACTATTTAATTGTGAGGACATCTCCTACTTACATAAGGTAAGTCAAATGACAACCCATTAATGTATTGTTTCTTATATCATACCGTTAATGTATGTCCACATTTGTATGTAGTATGCATCTTGAAGAAATAAGGAAAACAAGACCACGAGCAAGTGAAATGGAAATTGAGCGATGTCATACATTATAGTTTCCAGATTGGTTTAAGTGTAAAGTAAGTAAATGTATGTAACCTTTTTTTTAGTCCACATCACCTGTGTTTTAATGATAACCAACATGTAACCCCTTTTTTTTAGGTTAACTCTTTACAAGGCAAGTACAATAATGGGTTACATGCAAACACAATTGTGCTGAAAGATCGACCATTGAATGTGGGGAAGAAGTTTAACGTATGTTTAGTAAATGGGTTCCGTTTTCAGACTCGGCATATTGAACTTCATAGGAAGACACAAAATAGTGGGGTTGTTATGTTTGGAAAAACTTCAAGTTTTTCCAGTGTTAAAGACAAGGCTCCGATTCGAGATGAGTGACGTATTATGGTGTTCTCAAGAAATATTAGAGTTGAACTATTACGATTAAGAAAGGTATTACTTTTCAAGTGTGACTGGGTTGATATTCAGCGAGGGGTAATTAAAGATGAAGGTTTCACATTGGTCAACATAAACTATAAATTACGTACAAGTGAACCATATATTTTGGCCTCTCAAGTGGAACAAGTTGGTATGTGGAGGATCCCAAAATGGAAGGATGGTCTGTTGTGAGGAAAACAAAAGCCGAGAAATTACTTTGACATGCAAAATGAAGAAATTACTGAAAATGATGCAAAATATGTAAACATTGATGATGATGTTGCTTTTTTTGATGACATAAACATCACATGGGAGAGAGACGACATTGATGGTGTAGAGATCCCAATTTGAAGACATATGTACCTATATTGTAATATCTTTAGGTTTCATCTATTCGCTGAATGGTTTTGTATATTTTTGCTAGCACAAGGACAGAAATGTCTGCCAACATTGATTTCAGCAATGCTAACACAAGGACACAGAAATGTCAATATTTACTGTCTGCCTTTTTTTGTCAATATTTACTGTTCTCACAATGCCAGGTTTGTCTTATCTGTTTTCAGCAATGCCAGGTCTGTCTTATCTGTTCTCAAGTCTTATGATTATTGGTTATATTAATTTTTGATTCTTTTATTGTGAACTTGTGTTTTACCCTCTCATTTGTCAATTTCTTCTTAATATTGCAGTTTACAAGTTGCCAAGGAAGGCTACAACATCAAAATGTAAGCCTATGTTTAATTTTTCTAACTGAATATGTTAAGTGTTTTTTTTTTGTTGATGTGTTAACATGTTCTTTGCAATTTGAAGGGGCCGAAGGAAGAGATTTACGGTGGTGGTTCCAAAGAAGACAAAGAGGACTCGCCGAAGAAGAAAACGGGGCCATCATGCGATACCGATGCAAAAAGGCTAAAAAGAAAACAATGAAAGAAGTCTATGATGGGAGCCCGAGATGTTGGACACACTAATATTTCAAGAACATGTTGAGTGAGTATTTATGTTTTTAGTTTTCTTTACTATTTTTTCCAAGGCTAGCATGATTCACCAATATAGTATGTCTGTTGTGTTTTAAATTCTTTTAAACTTGCAAGTATTTGTGGGGTGTGATTCCATCAACGCTTTTAAAGCGTTTGAGATATTCGACAGTTTGTGGTTTAACTTTGTAGATTGACTTATGATGGTGTCAATAGAATTAAATCAATTGTACAGAAAAATTCTTTGCTGGAGAAGTCATACTCTCTACTTCCAATCTGTATGTGGTATGCCTAAACTGTTTTATGTATTAAGTATCCAATACTGATTAAGTAACAAATCATCATTGTTTATTTTTTTGTTAATTTGTAGGAATCATTGGTAGCTTGTTGTCATATGTAACAAAGGGGATAATGACATGCCGTTCCTTATGCTCCATGACTCCATTCACATGGGGAACCAACTAGGATCGAAAATGGTTGAAAAAGTAATATCTTCTATTTTATGTATTATTTTGAACATATATATGTATAAAAAGTATGTTGGTATGATGGTGCAGTTTCTTAAAGATTGTATATGAAGGGAAAGAGATGAGAGCAGTGGCCGATGAACTGAAAGTAATTGATCTACACATGCCGAAGGTAATCTTTTAAATTTGGAGTGTTTGAATTGTATATCTAACGGAAATAAAAGTATCATTAATATCTTTCATGTTGTAGGTGCCCCAACAAAAGGGGAGCACAGAATGTGGATTCATGGTTCTTTATTTCATATTCCGTTTCATACTCGCTGCTCCTACATCCTTTGGCAGAAATGACTACCCATCTTTTGTAAGTTGAATAATGTTAATTGTTCTTTTGTCACACTATATAGTACTTTTGTTCAATTGTTGAATATCTTCAATGTTTTGTTTTTTATTTTTTGCAGCTCACAGCTGATTGGTTCTCAAGAGAAGAGTATGAGAAATTTAGAGAGGACCTGCAAAGGAAAAGAATTCACATAGATGCTCAGACTGCTTCCACTTCTAAGTGGTTAAGAGAGGCCCAACAATGTTAAGATCTGTACATGGATTGCAAAGTAATGAATGCATACTAGTGAATGTTAATCAATTGGGCCAGCCACTAGGAGGGGGGGGGGGGGGGGGGGGGGGGGCAGCTACTGAAACAATTTTTGGGCACTGTGGCAAGAATGGGTGATAAACTGCGATCGATTGCACACCACAAGAAAAATGCAGTTTTTCCAACGGGAATCCGTCGGAAAATGAGACCTTTTTGAAGTTTTCGACAGTTTTCCGTGAATCGTCGGAAATAATCCGTCGGAAACACTTGGTCAGAAATACCGACGGAAGATAATTCCGTCGGAATCGCGTCAGAAACTCCGACGAAAATATCCGTCGGAAATGTAGTATTTACCGACGGGAATTCCCGTCGGTAAAACCGTCGGTAAATACTGACACCAAATCCGTCGGCACAAGTCCGTCAGAACTATAGACCGAATTACCGACGGATTTCATCCGTCGGTAATTAAAATTTTCCGACGTCTATTTATCCGTCGGAAAAATCTGTCGGAATGTGCAGTATATATATTTTTAAATTAACATATAAAACTGATTTTTCAAACCTGCCTACAATATTTATAAATTTCACAAATACTCACGATTAACATAAAATCATAAAATCATAAAATACAACAAATATAAAATCATACAGAATAATAAATACAAAAAATCAAGACAGATCTGCTGGATCGTCAGCTGTCCCTGCCTCGTCATCGTCAGGTGCCGGAGGTGGATCCTATATTAAAAAAATTTAATATGAGAAATATTAATAATAATTAAAAAACATACATTATTTACAAAAATTAAATTTAAAATATGTGATATTTCTCAAGTTAATTAGATACTATTTTTAGATCCATCGTTCTTGGGGTTTTTTTTAGATGTCATTTCAACGCCGAACACAATCCGGGAATCAAATTGGATTCCGTCAGTTCTCACACGTCACTTTAACACACCGGTCGTGTCGGAGAAAAAGGCACGCCGATCGAATCCCTATTTGGGATTTTGGACCCCCGGGTTGTAGGTTTTAGCCCTTTATATATACTTGGCTTTTTTAAATCCGTCATTTCAACGCCGAACACAATCCGGGGATCCAAATGGATTCCGTCAGTTCCTACGTCACTTAACCCACCCAGTCGTGCCAGAGAAAACGGCACGCCGATCAGATCCCTATTTGGGATTTTGGACCCCCGGGTGTAGGTTTTAGCCCTTTATATATACTTGGCTGTTTTTAGATCCGTCATTTCAACGCCGAACCCAATCCGGGGATCCAATTGGATTCCGTCAGTTCCCACACGTCACTTTAACCAACCCGGTCGTGTCGGAGAAAACGGACGCCGATCCGATCCCTATTTGGATTTTGGACCCCCGGGTTGTAGGTTTGAGCCTTATATATACTTGGCTATTTTTTAGATCCGTCATTTCAACGCCCAACCAATCCGGGGATCCAAATTGGATTCCGTCAGTTCTCACACGTCACTTTAACCCACCCGGTAGTGTCGGAGAAAACGACACGCCGATCGGATCCCTATTTGAGATTTTGGACCCCCGGGTTGTAGGTTTTAGCCCTTTATATATACTTGGCTGTTTTTTAGATCCGTCATTTCAAGGCCCAACCCAATCCGGGGATCCAAATAGTATTCCGTCAGTTCCCACACGTCACTTTAACCCACCCGGTCGTGTCAGAGAAAATGGCACGCGATCGGATCCCTATTGAGATTTTGGACCCCGGGTTGTAAGTTTTAGCCCTTTATATATACTTGACTGGTTTTTAGATCCGTCATTTCAACGCCGAACACAATCCGAGGATCCAAATTGGATTCCGTCAGTTCCCACACGTCACTTAAACCCACCAGTCGTGCGGAGAAAAATGGCACGCCGATCCGATCCCTATCTGCGATTTTGGACCCCCAGGTTATAGGTTTAGCCCTTATATATACTTGGCTATTTTTTAGATTCGTCATTTCAACGCCCAACCCAATCCGGGGATCCAAATTGGATTCCGTCAGTTCCCACACATCACTTTAACCCACCCGGTCGTGTCGGAGAAAACGGCACGCCGATCGTATCCCTATTTGGGATTTTGGACCCCCGGGTGTAGGTTTTAGCCCTTTATATACTTGACTATTTTTAGATCCGTCATTTCAATGCCCAACCCAATCCGGGGATCCAAATAGGATTCCGTCAGTTTCCACACGTCACTTTAACCCACCGGTCGTGTCGGAGAAAACGGCACGCCGATCGGATCCCTATTTGGGATTTTGGACCCCGGGTTGTAAGTTTTAGCCCTTTATATATACTTGGCTGTTTTTTAGATTTGTCATTTCAACGCGAACACAATCCGGGGCCAAATTGGATCGTCAGTTCCCACACGTCACTTTAACCCACCCGGTCGTGTCGGAGCAAACGGACACGCCGATCCGATCCCTATTTGGTATTTTGGACGTCGGGTGTAGGTTTTGACCACTTTATATATAATTGGGGTTTTTTAGATCGTCAATTGAACGCCAAACCCAACCCGGGAGTCCAAATTGGATTCCGTTAGTTTACCACGTCACTTAACCCACCTGGTCATGTCGGAGCAAACGGCACGCCGATCCGATCCCTATTTGGGATTTTGGACTCCCGGGTTGTGTGTTTTGACCCTTTATATATACTTGGCTTTTTTTAGATCCGTCATTTCAACGCCAACCAAACTCGGGAGTCCAAATTGGATTCCGTCAGTTTCCACACATCACTTTAACCGACACGGTCGTGTCGGAGCAAACGGCACATCGATCCGATCCCTATTTGGGATTTTGGCCCCCGGGTTGTGTGTTTTGACCCTTATATATACTTGCGTGTTTTTTAGATCCGTCAATTGAACGCAACCCAATCGGGAGTCCAAATTGGATTTCGTCAGTTTCCACACGTCATTTTAACCCATCCGATCGTGTCTAATAAAACGGCACGCCGATCCGATCCCTATTTGGGATTTTGGACCCCCAGGTTGTAGGTTTTGACCCTTATATATACTTGGGTGTTTTTTAGATCGTCAATTGAACGCCCAACCCAACCCGAGAGTCTAAATTGGATTCCGTAGTTCCCACACGTCACGTTAACCCCCCGGTGGTGTCGGAGCAAACGACACGTCGATCCGATCCTATTTGGGATTTTGGACCCCGGGTGTGTGTTTTGACCCTTATAATATACTGGGGTGTTTTTAAATCCGTCAATGAACGTCCAACCCAATATGGGAGCCCAAATTGGATTCGTCAGTTCCCACACGTCACTTTAACCCACCCGGTCGTGTCGGAGCAAACGACACGCCGATCCGATCCCTATTTGGGATTTTGGACCCCCGGGTTGTAGGTTTAGCCCTTTATATATACTTGGCTATTTTTTAGATCATCATTTCAACGCCGACACAATCCGGGGATCCAAATTTGATTCTGCAGTTCCCACACGTCACTTTAACCCACCCGGTCGTGTCGGAGAAAACGACACGCCGATCGGATCCCTATTTGGGATTTTGGACCCCCGGGTTGTGTGTTTTGACCTTTAGACTTAGGTTTTTTTTAAGATCCGTCAATTGAAACCCTTTACACTTATGTTAGGTTAATTAATTTAGATTCTTTTTTTTTCCTGTTGACATTCTTTAGTGGTTCATCTCATCCAAAGTATATGAAATTAATACTAATACTGACCTGAGGTGCTGGCTGTGTGGGGCGTACTCCTGCATGGCTGAGATCAACTGCTGAACCATATCGCCGAACTGCGTTGTAGCTCTGCCCGTAGCTCTTCCCGAATGAGGCCTCTAATCTCCTCTACACCACTGACGGGGGCGCAGCAAATGAACTCGCGTATGCCAGAGGAGCGATCAAACTCGCATATGAGGACAACACTGGATGAGTATCCAGGCTGTCCCCAAAGCATACACTCGACCTTCCTCGGCCCTCCCGATGCGTCGACCCACGCCTCGGATCCAAGTCTGGCTGGAGTGCCCTGCATGAATAGCGCTCCGCCATCGTCCTGTCGTAGGTCTCTTGAAGAACAAATTAAAATTAAATTATTGGAAACAAATTATTTTAATATCTTAATGATTCATAATTTATAGCTTGACTTACA
>JACBKR010005018.1:0-20576 GCA_014218235.1 Colocasia esculenta
AATCCTTCAAATCGAAAGCACCGGTAAGTACTTCCCAAAGCTTATGAACTTTGCACATGGACCTATTTGGACCTACTAGAACACTGAGTCTCATGGCAAAAGGTATGGCTTGTCATTGTAGATGACTTTTCTAGGTTCACTTGGTGAAATTTCTGGCTCATAAGATGATGCACTTAATGTTTTTTGAAGAATTCTTCAATAAAATGAGCATGGAAATGTCAACAAGATATGCTCCATCCGCACTGATCACGGAAGGGAGAATTTGACAACAACTCCTTCACTGATTTCTGCAGGAACCAAGGATATAACACTTGTTCTCCTCCCCAAGAACTCCAGAACAAAATGTTGTGGAGAGGAAAAATAGAACCTTGGTGGAGATGGCTCGTACGCTTCTGTCGAAAATCAACTTGCCAGAACCTTTTGGCAGAAGCGGTAAACACGTCATGCTACATTCTTAATCGAGCCATGGTAAGACCGGTATTCAAGAAACTCCTATGAGCTTCTGAAAGTAAGAAACCACCCTTGGATACTTCAGAGTTTTTGGTTCAAAGGTGTTCATACATAACAATGATAAAACTGATTTGGACAAATTTGAGGCCAAAAGCGACAAAGGTATTTTTCCTGGATACTCAGAACACTCTAGAGCTTATAGAGTGTAATCTTAAAACCAGAAAAGTGGAAGAAAACTCCACATGTTGTATTGTGATGATCTCAAACCAAAATCTAACAGTCTAATCCTTACCGTTTCAAGATGACACTGAAGATACAACACATGAAGAACTGCAAAGAAACCAAATACAATCTCTATCAGTTCCAAAATAAACAGTGCTATCTACGCAGGTACAATGATGAAGATGACGGACTTCTGTTCAGAAATGAAGATGAAAGTACCTGCACAAGATCCACAACACGAGGATGAACTACACATGAAAGTCCTCCAGCCCCCCTCTCCAGAACAGTCTTCTGAAGTGCAAGATCAACCCGGTCCTTCAACAATCACAATGTGAGGTACTCTAAGCACATCCACTTGAGAATGTCATAGGTAACATAAATGATTCAGTTCAAACTAGGTCTCAAGTTCATCAAATAGTTGAACAGGATCATTTAGCCTTTGTCTCTCAAGTGGAGCCTAAAATGTTGAAGAAGCCTTGAACGAAAAAATCGTGGATTGATGCTATGCATGAGGAGCTAGGCAATTTCAAAGAAACAATGTCTTGAGTTTAGTTCCTAGAACCCCCGAAATTTTTGTAATTGGGACAAGATGGGTCTTTAGGAATAAACTAAATGAATAGGGAAAGGTGGTGAGAAACAAGGCTCGACTGGTTGCAAAGGGTTATAATCAGGAATTTGGTGTGGATTTTGAAGAATCTTTTGCACCGTAGCTAGACTAGAAAGCGTCAGAATCTTGTTAGCTTATGCATGTTCAAACAAGTTCAAACTATATCAAATGGATGTTAAAACTGCTTCCTTAAATGGCTACATCAAGAGAGGAAAGTTTATGTCTCTCAACCACCCGGCTTTGAACTTCATGACAAACCAAACCATGTATTAAATTGCACATGGCTCTCTATGGTTTGGAAACAGGCACCCCGAGCTTGGTACGACAGGCTAAGCCAATTTCTGGTAAGCAAAAACTACTCACGAGGTAAGGTAGACCAAACTCTCTTTACAAAGAAAGTTCGCACACACATCATTGTTGTTTCAAGTGTATGTGGACGACATAATCTTTGGTTCTACTAACCCCTCACTGTGGAAGAATTCTCACATCACATGCACAGTGAATTTGAGATGAGTTTAATGGGGGAGCTCCAATTTTTTCTTGGTCTGCAGGTCAAGTAAATGGAAGATGGTCTTCATAAACCAGAAAAATATGTCAAAGAGCTTCTCAAGATTTCAGTTTGAACTGCAAAACCTACCTCAACACCGATGAGCACAAGCATTAAGCTAGAAAGTGATGAGAAAGGTAAACCGGTAGATGCTAAACACTTCCAAGGTATGATCGGCTCACTCCTCTATCTTACTGCAAGTAGACCTGACATACAATTCAGTGTTGCCTCTGTGCTAGATATCAATCTAGTCCAAAGGAAAGCCACCTAATTGTAGTTAAGAGAATATTCAGGTATCTCTCAGGTACACTGACATAGGTCTTTGGTATCCAGCAGGAGTAGCTTTAACTTAATCTCATATTCTGATGTTGACTATGCTGGATGTAAAATTGACAGGAAGAGCACTAGTGGCTATTGCCAGATGCTTGGTGTTTGCATGGTTTCGTGGGCATCCAAGAAGCAACTTCGGTTGCACTCTCCATGAGAGGCAAATATGTGCTGCAGGAGTTGTGCACCACAGTTTGTTGTATAAAAAGTCAGTTGTGTGACTACGACATTGACCTTGGATGCCACCAATCCTATGTGACAACACTAGTGCAATCATTTATCAAAAAATCCCATTCAACACTCTAGGACAAACACACATAGAAATTCGTCATCACTTCTTGAGAGATGAGGTAGCCAATAGAAATTTGGAAATTAGCTTCATACCACAGAACAACAACTAGCTGATATCTTTACAAACCCATTGGCTGAGGATAGGTTCACATCCCTTAGAAGAGATTAGGCTTATGTAAAATTCAGTAACATAATCTCAAGTCCTTGATGAATGTTCCTTGTAAGCAACACTATGGGGTATATCAAATGGTGTTTGTGAAAAAAACAAGTTCGCTTGTGTGGAAACCTTCATTATGCGTGAGAAAATATCTCCGCCAAGTACCCGTAGTTGGAGCCCATGAAGGGACATCCATGTTGGATAAAGGGGTAAGTTTCTTTTCAATAGCCAAATTACTCTGAAAAACAAAAAAAAAATCATAATTTAAAAAATTACCAAAAACAGTCTCAATTCCATGATGGTCTACTGAACATGTGTGCATATCTTGCTTGAATTGAATTGCATTGCTTAATTTTGAGTCTTCTCATGAGCACACGTTATGGGGGAGCTAGTTCAAAAGATGGTGTTATTGTGAAGGAAATCATTTCTCCTTACTGTTCATTAACTCCTTCAATGGGATGATCTTTTCACATTCCTTTCTTCTTCTCTAACTGGCCTTCAACCAGGATCTGTCGATAGCCCTTCCTTCCCTGTCGACAGATAGGCATCCACAGACCACAGGTTCTGACTCTGTGTGCATCTGTCGACAGTCGACCATGCATCTGTCGACAAATTTCACAGATTTGGTCCTCCCCGCACAGCCTACAATATCTTTGTGTGTAGCTGTCGACAGACCATTTGGCTTGTCGACAAATAACAAGAACTCTCAACCAGCTGAACACCCATTCATCGTCTGAGTGTGACTGTCGACAAGCTCCACTTGCTGTCGCAGACCACATTTCTACTTGGCATTTCAAGCCTATTCATCAAAAACTCTTTGAGCTGGTTTCTTTAAAAATGTCTAAGGTGTTTATATGGTGTTAATAACATATTGATCACATCATGTGCATAGATATTAAGCAATTTTCAACAATCTTGTGATTTTTACATAATACTCAAGTGAGTCTAGGTTCCATCATTCTGGAAACATTTCACTATTTTCAAAAACTTAACACCTAACTTTCTTCATAATTACATGTAGGCAAAACCAATTCTCTTTTGAAAGTATTATGATCACTTTTAATGTCTACAATTGATGGATAATCAATCACAATATTGATCTTGGTTATTAAAACAATACTTGGAGAAAAGGTACCTATTTCTAAACATTTCATTCCATTAGATTAAAATGAATTAAATTTGGAAAAATGCAGAGCAATGATGAGTTCTTGCTAAGTAACCGGGGAGTGGGCATCACAAATGTTTGCCCTCGCGTCAAAAGGCTAATTCGTCAACTCTGTACAAGTATGATGGACACTTTCACTGAGTAACTGGGGGTACGGGCACGTATAATGTCTACCCTCATGTTCAAAGGTGTGAAGTTCTCTTAATTACCTCTTTTTCCCTTTGCATTAAAGAAGGCAAATAAACGAAAGTTGAAATAGTGTGAAGCCTCCACTGAGTGCTATTCCCATGGGTCTTGCTGTTTTGAATGTCTTGGCATTTAGATATTTCTCTCTTGATCCTTTGAACCTCAACTATGAGGATTGTGTTGTCCTACACTCTAATTAACAATGAAAGAGTAAAGTGGTTTCCTTTTCATATAAGTGACTGTTTTCTTCATGCTTCACTTCAGACTAATTCAGTATTATGTTTGAACCATTAAGATAGTTGAAGTGGCTTTCATCTACATGTATATGATAGGTTCTTATATATGTATTCTTCATCTATTCACCTTAGGTAATCAGTTAAAAACTACTGCTCAGAGTTCCCTTTCAAATTACACACAAAAATCCAATAAGATGACATTCTGAAAGCATCTGTCGACATCTAAAATTCTGTCTGTCGACAGACGGCGACTGCCCTGTTTGGAAGTCCAACGGGCACGCGTTTGGGGCTGATTTGGTGGGCCATTGCCTTTAAACTTCCCCCTCACTTCTTTATATAGGCATCTCCGGCCCTTCCACCTCCAACACCCACCAATCTTCCTCTTCTTCCTCTCTCAAACACCTCTTCCCCTTCTGGACGGGAAACCTACTTCCATCCCCCTGGCTTCATACCCTTGCTCCTCTCCTTCTCAGCCCTCCTTTCATTCCTCCATCTTTGCCTCATCACATCCATGGCTCCCAGGCAAGAAGTTGGTCTCACGTCGTCGTCCCGCCTCCTCCTGCCCGGGAAGGATCCAGGGCTCACGATGAACGCCGGACCAAACACCGGGATGATCGCCTCCAGAGTTGGTCGTCCCTCCCGTCTCCATCTCAAACGGGTTCACGGTACATTCACAAAGTTTGTTCCTCCACGTTATGTGGATTTCACTCCTTGGCCGATCTCTTTCCCAACCTCCAACCCCTGTTCGATACCCAGGTTGGACAGTCTTTCCTACGCTCATACCCATACTCTCCCACTGCCGTAACTGAGTTCTTAAACAACCTCGCTTCCTCCGATGACGCTTTCACCCTCTGTGAAGGCACTCCCTTTAACTCACTGCTAACTTTTTAGCACTGCCCTCCAGATTCCGAACACCGGGACGGATATTATTGATCATCATCCAGAAGCCTCTGTCTACTATCCCCTTCTTACTCTTCAACCCTATGATACAACCAAGGAGATTGCTAAGCTCAATGCCAACACTTTCCTCCCTCCCAACCGCATGATTCACCAATCTTCACCACTTGCATTGCGCCGAAGCATGGCAGTCGTGAACTCGTCACCAATGTTCACAAATCATGTTTACCTTCTTCCTTATTGTGAACCCATCAATCTTCCTCTACTGATGCTTCGCTTGATCACCAAGTGCTTCTACCACCCAAGAGATCCATGCCCTTCGCTTGCACAATTACTTCTCTTTTGAAGTTTAATTGGCATTCCCATTCCAGAAAGCGAGTGTGTCTCACTCAACTCCCGCAACAGTTTTGATATCACATGCCGCCTCACCATCGGATACAAGCTAGTGGATGGGGTCGTCACCCGGGAACTCAAGGGCAAGGCACCTGCTGCTGCCTGAGGATGAAGACTACATTGGGATGACGATCAAGCTGATGATGAAGAAGATGCTGAAGAAGGTGATGAAGACTCCCAGTCAGAGCCACTAGATGCTCCGGGAGATGCTGGTGTTGATGTAGCTGCTCAGCCCTCCATTAAGGACGTGATAGCGCAGCTACAAGTCCAGATGCACATGGCTTTGACAGGCTAAATGCAAGAATGGATACTTGGACACACGCATTGACAGACTTGCCACAGAGCGTCATGTCCCTCATCAAGCTCCTGAAGATGATGCTGCTTAGATAGACTTGATGTCTAGGAGTGGGTCATGTCCTGTATTTTCATTTCAGTCTGAGCAATGTCGTTTCTCTCTTATTTATTTCATGTATTTTTCTCCTTCACTTCATGTTACTTTAGTCACACTTTTGTCAAGTGAATGCTTCACTTTCCTATGAATGAAATCACAGGTTCTGTGCAAATTTACAAATGTGATGTTGTCTTTACTTTGATGTTGTCAAAAGGGGGAGAAGAAACCTCAATTTCATGAGCATTAATTGAATAATTTTGTCATCATCAAAAGGGGGAGAATGTTGGGTTCATATTCTGGAAACTAAGTGAATTCACATTCTAAATGATAAATGATAATCAAACAATGTTTTAATGATGAATGAGTTGAATTGAGGTTCATACATGTCAATTAACATGATACAATATTTGGTTATCTATGTCTTCATTATACCTAACTATACATGTTTTATCATGTAGGTACAAGTGCATATAACCAAGCCTTCTCAAATCATGAGAAAATGATCACAAGTACAGTGTATACATGTACCTGTCGACAGACCCAAAGGCATGTCGACAGATGCCACAGTTGTGATCAGACAGAAAAGTACTGAGAGCACCTGTCAACAGATGCTCAGAAACCTGTCGACAGATGTCATAGACAGAAATGCCAGAGTTCTGTGTTTTGGAAAAACTGACCTTGCCTGTCGACAGATGGATGTCGCCTGTCAACAGATGCCACAGGCCAGAGCAACCTGAAGTCTGTCTATTGCAAATCTGTTGCAAACCTGTTGACAGACACTCAGCACCTGTCGACAGACGCAGAGGATCTTCAAATACGGAAACCTTCCTTCATATCCAAGATTGTGTTTTCAAGTCCCACGACTCTCCACATGAAAACACAACTATATAAGCATCCTTTTGAAGAGAATCTCGTACAGAAGCAGCCACAACCAAAAACCCTAAAGCCAAGTTCAAGAGAAAAGAGTTGATGCTGCTCTGCTTCAAGTCTGCAGTGCAGAGACCGAAAGATCTGTTGATCCTACAGTACTGAAGATAGATCGTCGTGGATTCAACCTTCTCCATCAATCCAAAGCAGTCAAGTCGAAGTTTGAACTCCATCCAAACGTTCTCAGAAGAGTTCCACATCAGGATTTACTCCTATACTCTAAACTCTTCCTAATTCATAATTCTTATCAACCGTGTGTGTGTTTGTGTGATTCAAGCGTCTCTTGTGCTTGAGATCACGTGTGTGTGTTGTTCTGATCGTGGGTACACATCAGAAAACACGTGTGTGTGTGTGAGTTGTAGTCACCGAACTCGCTCATAAGCAGTTTACTCTGTGTGTGTGTGTGTGCCGTGGATGTAGGATACACTGTTGTGTACTCCGAACCACGTAATCTGCGTGTCTCGTGTTTGATCATTTCTACGATAGATGTTTGATAGACACGTTGCATATTCACACGCTAGATAGGTTTCTACATCATTGACGTAGTTTGTACAAGAAAATAATGTCCTTATGAAATTGTTATCCTTGTTACGTATGGAATTGTTGTGCACTTATTTCCCCTCTAAAATTCAATGTGTAGGTGGTTATCCCATGTTGTTAAGTTTAGAGACAATGTAATGTAATGCTATGTAAATGTACATATATCTTCAATGAACACATTGGGAAGGGTCGATCATTAAATTGGACTCTTCGAGAGGACAAAAACCTTTCAGACTTGTTGTCCGATGAGTGCCATAAGAACTATGCAAGTCAGGGCACTTTAAAGGCCATGTGTTCAAAGACATCTTGGTCTAATTCAATATGACAATTGGCGTGAATAAAGACAAAGATAGTTTAATAAATCGGCGGAGAAATTTTAAAAATGCATATGATTTGTATGGACAATTGTGCTCGCAATCTGGGTGGGGAAGAAAGGCATTTACCAATTCTTCCTAATGAAGAGAGTGTAACCACAGCCATTGTGGTAAGAATATCTACTAAATTTATTATTTCATTATGTTATTGAGTGTCAAATTTTTGAAGTGAACATTTTTTAATTGACGATCTCCTACACAGTCCAACTCGCAATACAAAAAATTGTTGGTGAAACCATTTTCCTTTAAAAGAGAAAGGATATCTTGCGTGGGAAGATAATAGTTTGAGGGAGTCATTTCTGGTTCCACCCAGATATTGACATGGAGTCTCACCGATCATTTGCGGATAGTGATAGTGTTAGCTAATAACAATTAGTGCCATGGGAATAATTCTGGTAATTTGAACTCTACTTCCCCTCTTCATCATCTTGGCCTAATTTGTGGGCCCAAATTATTGGGGAGAAGACATCTACCAATAACTGGCCAGTTGAGGATAAGGCAACCTCCCCTGAGAAGAGGTGAAAAACACTTGCATACAATGTGTCGTGAAACCAGAAAACCAAGAAGGCCTTAAATCTAATGGCTCTAGCACAATATGTTGGTCCACGACAGCAAGCTACAATCAACTATGGGGGGGAGTGAATAGGTTCTTGAGGATTCTGAAAGCAAATTAACAACTTTGAACTTCCGGCTAGTGAAGCAAGCAGTGTGAAAAGGATTAAAGGAGGCAGAAGCAATCTCACACACTGAACACAAGGATTTATCTTTGTTCGGCCTGTCCAAATGGAAGTCCTATGTTTATTCTCTAAGCAACCTTTGGATTTCACTAACTGGGGTACAATCACCCGAATGATATACAACCCCCAGCACAGCTGGTCCTCCCATTTACACAACGGGAAACACTCCTAACACCCTAGCTAGTCCTCTTCTCTTTCTTGGGAAAGAAGGCACCCACTTCTTTTATATGTTTAGAAGCAAACGTACTAAACAAACCTCCACACGGTCTTCCCTTAACACAAGGGGCATACTGGTATAGACCCCAACTGGTCACCTTTTACAAGGATTTCTACCCCCAGTAAAATGCCTCTTAATAGACAAATAAAAGCTATATGAAAGCACATATTAATAACTGCAATGATCAAGAGGAATGAGAGAGAATAATTAGTTGATCATGTGTTGCTTCAGCAAGATGATGATGAATGCTTTATTGCTGATGACTTCTTTGGATCTTCCTTTCAGCTTGACTACGTGCTTGTTTTCTGATGGGGGAAGATAAGAGCTTTGAGGCAATAGGAAGTTGAGCTTCTATGCTTCTTTGATTAGGCTCGAGCTCTTTTTCGTATTTGGAAAATATTGTGTTTATGTTCTCTTGTTGGACTATATAAACTGTGGTATGTGAATTAAAAGTTTATGGAATAAGATTTATGTAAATTCCGTTGCGTTAATCATTTCTATTCGTATATATCTCAGCTCACTTGTTACTTGATGGGGTATTCTCCCTGTAGCGGCTTGCTCTCATCCGATATGGGTTGGTATAACCATACCGGGTGGAAGTGGGTCGTTACAGGGGCCTTCATGGCTGTCGACTGGTGTTGACTTGAAGTTGTTTTCTTGTTCTTTTGCATTTGGTTCTTGTTGCTTGGCTTGTATGCATTCACACCTATATTGTGAAACATTCTAAGTGAGATACACTAAATGTATAGGTGATCAATAGATGCATGTTCTCATATGATTATATCTTGCATGACTTTGTCACTGTCAACATGTGTCAACCAACTTCACAACATCAATTAACATTTCTCATCATCAAAACTTTAGACACAAACATCACACATGAGAACCCAACATTCTCCGCCTTTTTGATGATGACAAAAATTTTAATTTATGCACAATTGATGTTTCTCCCCCTTTTGGCAACATTCAAAAAGATAGACCATGCACTCATGAAGAGGAACTATGCAAATAACTGTGAATTTCATTCAACGATCATTCAGTACACACAGTTACAAAAGATTTGCATGACGACATAAAGAAAGGCAAAAAAAGGGAAATTACATGACTGACACAACAAACTACAGTTACATGACCTAGACCTAGTGAAAAGGAAAACTACATTTCCCAAACTGAATCCTGCACTCTCTAGACATCGCCATTCCCAGGAGCAGGGGGGTGATGGAACTCAAGAAACTCTGTAGAGAGCCTTGTAAGTCGGTGCTGAATTTGCACATGAGTATCGGCCAATGCATCCATCCGTGTATCAACATGATCAAGACGAGCATTGAGATGGTCAAAGCCCGTAGTGAGTTGGTTCTGCAATTGGGCCATCTGATCAACAATAAAATCTCTAAGAGATGGTGCTAGACCCTGTGGTGCTTGGTCTTTAGCAGCATCTTCATCTTCTCTCTGAGCATCCATTGGCTCTGCTCGAGAGTCATCATCATCACCATCATCTGCAACATCGTCATCAGACTCTGAAGTAACCTCCGGTGTTTGACCCTTGAGAGTCCTTGTGACTCTCCCATCTACAAGCTTGTAGACCATCCTATGTTCCACAATGAGATCAAAGGAGCTACGGGATGAGAGAGTTTTACACTCAGAATCAGAGATGGGAATGCCAATGAAGGAAGGAGAGATGTGATAGGGTAGGCATATGGCATAGACCTCTTGGAATTGGTAAAGCACTGTTTGATGAGGTCAACCATAAGGAGAGGGAGATTAATTTGCTCAGTCTGAAGGAAATAGTAGAAGAGGAACTTATGGACCGTAGTGACGAGTTCCCTGCTTCCTTCCTTAGGAACAACCAAAGTGGTGAAAATGTGATGAATGAGACGATTCAATGGAGGGATAGAATTTGCATTTAGCTTCAAGTGATCAACACTAGGATGATAGATCTGGTGAGTGATGAGGGTGTAGAAGTCAGAGGCAGAAGGAGGATTGACAAGAATATTTACCCCTGAGTTTGGAATTTCAAATGCACGGCAAAGGAGATTTGGAGAGATTTCAAACATGGTACCCTTTACCATGGTGTAAAGCTCATCACCCTGAACGGACAACTGCAGGTTGTTGTAAAACTCCGTCACAGCAACTGGGGAGTACCGCTTGTGGGAGTACAGAAAGGTTGTCCACCCTGGGTGTCAAATAGGAGCTGGAGACCAGGGAACATGTCCTCCAGGGACTCGAACTCCACGAACCGTGGCTGGACAAACTGGTGAAGGAGCCCCAGACCTTAGAAGTTTGGCGGTTGGGAGGAACAAGGAGCTCCGGTAGCCGGTCATCCTGGTGCTTGCTTCGGCGTTCGGTAGGAGCCCTGGAGCCTTCGCCAGTGGCAGAAGAAGTGGGATGCCGACGAGACCCAGTCGTTTGCCCTTGGGAGCCATGGAGAAGGTTAGGTCGGAGGGGTGAGAAGCACTGAGGAGAGGAAGAAGACAGGAGAAGGAAGAAAAACTAGAAGGGGTAGAATCTGAGGTGGACGCCCTGGACAGAGGGGGGTTAGGGTAGAGAGGGAAGAAAGGGCTTTTTGGAAGTGGAAGGGGGAAAGAGACGTGGGTGCCCTTTTAACGAAGTTTGGAAGAAGTTTGAAAGGAAAGGGGCCCACAAAATCTGGCCAAAGGTCACGCTGGTTGGGCTTCTGAACCCCCCTAGGCCGCCGGCTATCGACAACTAGGAAGGCAACTGTCGACAGCTGCAAAGCAATTTGTGCATAATTGTATTTTTGAGGAATGTTGATGGAATGAGCATGCACTTGTGAGTTTAGGGTTGAGAAAAGGTTGTATACTCATTACAAAGTATCATAGCCACTAGTATGAAGACCATATAAAAATTCTACAATGGTTAAGATAAAATACTCCAGGAGTCTTAAGTTAGGGCATTTAGAAAACTTTGTTCAAATGCATATGAAGCTAAGATAGCCCTGTTGAATAAAACCATTGAAGAAAATCATATTTCTTAGTGGGTGATTTTCAGTTTGTACAAGAAAATAATGTCCTTATGAATAATTAACAATAAATACGAAATTGCCCTTGAGTTAAAGACATGGAGGCTTCACTCTATTTCTAGCATTGTTGGATTTTCTTGTATATAGTTAAAATGGAAAAAGTGATAATTAGGATCACTTGCACCTTTTGACGTGAAGGTAGATATTTGTGATGCCCATACCTCCAGTTACTCAGTGTGAGTGACCATCATACCAGTATGCAGAGGTAATGAAATGACTTTTTGACGCGAAGACAGACATTTGTGATGCCCATGTCCCCGGTTACTCAGTAAAGATCATCATTGCCCTAGCTTTTATCTAATTTCATCATCATTTTTTTGTTAAGTCTAGAAATAGGTAGCTTTTCTCCTTTTTTTTTTAAATTTCAGTAATCAAGGTCAATAGTTATTTAAGGTCAATGGTCAATGGAACATTAAGTTCAATAACCGTCTTACTTATCAAACCATTTGAGAAACATGATAATCCACAAAGGAGTTATTCAAATGAGTTAAGTGAAGTCCATTGGATTTGCTCAATGTTGTCTAGATGACACAACCTAGACTCAACACAAAATATTATGTCAAAATCATTGTGATTGGATCAATGTCTTGGAAACTATGAGAGTATGATAGATGTAATGAACATTAAGTCCAAATTCTCCCCTAGTACAAGGATTGTAAACATACTCATGACGAAAAAATTAAAAGAGATGAAGAATTGACACATAATGTATCTGTCGACAGCAAGGAGTTGCCTGTCGACAGGTACTGAATTCCAGTAAGATGCAGGTTCTGGGAGGGCTTGTCTGTCGACAGCTGAGATGCTGGCTGTCGACAGGTACCTGGAAAACTAGTGTTATGGCTTGAATTGTGAGAGATTTACAACAATATGAATAAGGGATAAAGACACATGGAATATAAGAAGTATCCCTTACCAATTCACTCACCTAACCTTACCTTACTCCCCCGTAGTGTGTGCATGTGATGACTCATCATTCAAGCAAATCAATCAATGAGACACATATCAAACCTTTACACACAAAGCAATATCCATAAGCATGTAAGCACCATAAATATCATCCTTCTCAGTAATGAATGTGTCAAAATTAAGGAAATCAAAGACCTTATGATGAAGTTAATGACCTTCATGTAGAGGAAGACTATGGATACTTGGCGGAGTATCTTTACTCATGCATAATGATAGTTTCCAAACAAGCATGACTTGTTCTTCCACATGTCACTATTTGATATACCTCATACTCACTATACACACAAAACCATTTACCTCATAATTGGGCATTTGTCTCATTACATTTTGCACAAGCCCAATTCTCTTCTCAATGAAGTGAATCTATCCTCAGACAAAGGTTTGTGAAGATATCTGCCAGTTGTTTCTCTGTGGGTATGAAACTAAGCTCCAAGGTTTTGTTTGCTACCTCATCTCTCAGAAAATGATGTCTAATGTCGATGTGTTTGGTTCTTGAGTGTTGATTAGGTTTTTGGAATGATTAATAGCACTAGTGTTGTCACATAGAATATGTGTACATCCAATGTCAATGTTGTAGTCACACAACTGACTTTTTATCCACAATACTTGAGCCGCACAACTCCCTGCAGCAACATATTCTACCTCTGCAGTGGAAAGTGCAACTGAGTGTTGCTTCTTGGATGCCCACGAAACCATGCAACCACCCAAAAATTGACAGTACCCACTAGTACTTTTTCTATCAATTTTACACCCAGCATAGTCAGCATCAGAATAAGAAATCAAATCAAGTCTACTACCTGCTGGATACCATAAACCCAAATCATGTGTTCCTGAGAGATATCTGAAAATTCTCTTAACTGTAATCAAGTGGCTTTCCTTTGGACTAGATTGATATCTAGCACAAAGATAAACACTAAACTGTATGTCAGTCCTGCTTGCAGTAAGGTAAAGGAGGGAGCCAATTATACCTCGGTATTGCTTTGCATCTACCAATTTACCTTTGTCATCATTTTCAAGTTTAACACTTGTACTTATTGGGGTGGAGGCTGGCTTGGCTTATTCAAACTGAAAATTTTTCAGTAGCTCCTTGATAAATTTTTCTTGATTGATGAAGAAGCCATCTTCAAATTGTTTTATCTACAAGCCCAAAAGAATTGAAGCTCCCCCATTAGACTCATCTCAAATTCACTGTGCATATGTTTTGAAAACTTTTCACACAGTGAAGGATTAGTGGAACCAAAGATAATATCGTCCACATAGACTTGAACAACAATGATATGATTGTGAACACATTTAGTGGAGAGAGTTTGGTCTACTTTACCTCTGGAGTAGTTTTTACTCACCAAAAATTTGCTTAACCTATCGTACCAAGCTCGGGATGCCTGTTTCAAACCATAAAGAGCTTTGTGCAACTTATAGACATGGTTAGGCCTATTATCATTCTCAAATCCAGGTGGTTGAGAAATATAGTGTGACGACCCTCATTATACCGGTACGGTTATACAACCCACGTCGGTATAGCGAGCGTCATCGCAGTGGGACATTTACCAACAATAACATTCAGCTGAGATACACGTGAATATAAGAACAGAGTAGCGGAAGCAAAAGAACCACTGTCTCATTTCATTCATCATCCACATTTAACATACCTGATTCGATAACATTTAGAGAACTAAAAGTCCACATAATTAATTGCTGAAAATCAAATACATAGATGTTCATACTTATACATTCTTCCATGATAATGCTAGTACAATGTCCCATTTACATACTATGAAAATCACAAAATGTGACAAGTACTCCAACACTCTATTCTCCACGCTCGGAGTCGGTCTCCAACGTCTCCTCCACAAGTGTCTCGTCACCAACTACACATGTACGCCGAAGCAAGTAGTGAGTCTAAAAGACTCCACAAGTAATTCTACACATACCGTACATGCACATATCATAGTAGGTTCTACATACACATTCACAAAACACAGCATGTAGCATGCTTGACATAAATTTTACAACCTATCATAGTGAATCTACAATTTAGACACATGGACTATGCTTTCAGATTTCCTAAAATAGAATCACCTATCACATGCTTTCTATTCATTCCTCACATAAAAATCTACCTTCAACCAACTAACATGAAAGCCATTAACATGAATTCCTGAGCATGCATGAACGGAAACACACCTAACATGGAATCTACACATTCCTACGCATATACGTAACCATTATACATGCTTTAAGCTTGCTGGTTTTACATGCTTTAGCAACCATAATCTAACACATGAGAGCTATAACAACGATTAAATCACAACATGTGAACAACCAAGTATGGAAGTTGTTTATATATGCTTAACAATTATCCCTAGCATGGATTCTAGGCATTTTGCATACATAAACATGATCATAACATGGTAAAGCTACTGTTTAAGCAAGATTTCAGATTGTCATAATATGGATTACAAACTCACGTCCTCACATTTTGGTTTCACAATTTTACACAATTTCAAATTCGCATATTTCACACTTTACACATGCACTTTTACACATTGTTCACATTCACATTTTTTCACATGAACACATACACATTTACACATTCACATTTAGTGCCGTGACACATAGTCCAAACCACCAAAGAAGGACACAACACATCACATCACATAGATGCCATCTAGGCAATACAATGGCGACTCTTGGACTATGCAGAACGGGAGAACAAGTCCCACCCTAACCAGTGGTACTTGTCCACCTCTAGGATTTCCCCCTAATGCCCTTAGGGTCACACACATTGAACCTTCTCAGGGGGACTTTTCCCTGATACGGTTCCACTGCCCTCTGTGGAAGCAGTGTCACACTTGGCACAATTTACACATTACACGCTTTCCGATTTAAGCACTTAGTTTAGCACATGACACTCACATCTCACTCATTCACACAAATGGGGCTCTGTTTTTCTGACATGACACTACAATTACAGAAATTACACTCAGGAAATTTCACCCTTCAGGTTGAAATAAACAGAATTAAATCATTTTTGCAACGGCATGCATTAATTTCGCATTTCTACATAGAAAATTCATATTGCATCATATACTTGTCCAAATGACCTGAAATTTTAACCACTAGCTGATTTCGGGTTTAGGATCCCACATGCAAATTCTCAGATTTTTCTAACCTAAAACATAATTACAGAAAATATAACATCAAATTCACATGCTACCCACAATTCAAGTTAGCATGGAGTTGAACACCAATCACAATTTAGCAACTCACTGTCTGAACCCTAGCATGCATAGAGCCACATGATTTATTCCTGAATTTATTGGGCAATACACAATTTACGGAAGATTTATCGTGACCACGCATGATTTCTATTTCCCAAAACAGAAAATTCAATAAATCATACAAGCATGGAAAATTCCAGAAACTCAGAGCACAGACAGGGTTGTACATACATGGTCTAACAAAATTAGGGCAACATGATTTACACGGATTATCAGGATATGGTGAGAACATACACGTGAACATTCTTCCCATGCTTTTAAATATGTAAATAAGCTCTACCATCCACAAAATAAGTGTACATTCACATCCCATCCATCACATTAGCTAGTATACATAGCATATAAGAGATTACATTATATCCTCATCGTGAAACATATCGAAATTAATCATATAGAAGGGCAGAACAGTTCACTGTTCTATCCAGACGAACTTGGCGGCGGTCTCTAGCCGTTCCAAGAGTGGACGGCAAGATCAGTGGACGCACACCAGGGATCTCGGCGTCAAGGGCATTGACGCCAAGTTCCTATCTGTGCAGAAACACAGACCGAACTCAAATGCAAAGGTGAAAGGGGGATCTAGGACACGAGGAAAAATACATAAAATTTAAAAAACCATCTATACACATCCATGAACACTATGGGTAGGGTACTTGCCTTTTAGATATACTCCAAAGGGATCAAAAGGCTTGGTGAAGCTCTCCTTGGGCTGTCCTAAGAAGTTCCCAACCAGCCTCCAAGATGGCCTTGCTCCGGGTTCTTAAGGAAGCTCCAGTGAAATCCGAGGTCGGGGATGCCTTCCTCGATAATCCAGCAAGCTCCTTGATGCAGCAGGTGGCCGGATCAAGCTTCAGAACTTCAGTTTTTGGTTGCAAAGGTGAGGGTTTCTCACAGTCCGAAAGTAGGGTTTCACTCCTTTTCTTCTTCCTCTCTGCAAGGGGCAAAGAGAAGGCTTAGGTTGTAAAAATGGGTTTGTATATATAGGAGAGGGGGTTCTCCAATCACGCAGGGGTGACAAGATGGCCTTTCAGCGTTGGGGACGGCTCCCCAATGGTTGGGGTGGCTTGTTTTCGGAATTTCCGACTGCAACGCATGCAGGTCAGTAATATTGACGTCAACATCGGTCGTCACCTATTTAAGTGTTGACGTCACATTAGTTGACGTTGACAAGACTTGGCGTCAATAGGTTGACGCCAACTGGCCCTTCGGCCAGAAGTCAAAACATGCAGAAAACCCATGCATATTACGTTATATATATAGCAGCAATATCTATATGGTATTGTGTACACACTATCATCAAGTAATACATACATATTTACATCTAATATTAAGCATATGCACACGTAATTATACTAACTAATACATACATAGATACGTACATACATTCACAAGCACAAACATTTACACACGACACAATTAATGCAACGAAATTTGAGGGCCTTACACCCTCTCCCCCTTAAAGAAACTTCGTCCTCGAAGTTAGAACGATACTACTCAAACAAAAGGGGATACTTCTTCCTCATTGCATCCTCAAGCTCCCAAGTAGCCTCCTCTCGCGAGAAGTTCCGTCAGAGAACTTTCACCGATGCAATACTCTTGTTCCGGAGATGTTGAACCTTCCGGTCAAGAATAGCTACTGGTTGCTCGACATACGACAGATTTGGCTGAATCTCCACTGGTCGTGACTAATCACATGAGACGGATCTCGGACATACTTCCTGAGCATCGAAACGTGGAAAACAGGATGAACACTAGCCAAAGATGGGGGTAATGCTAGCTCATATGCCACGCGGCCCAATCGTCTGAGAATCTCATATGGGCCAATGACCTAGGGCTCAAATGAACCTAGGGCTCAACTTACTATGCCTGCCAAATCTGACGACACCACGAGTAGGCGATATCTTCAAGAAGACATGATCGCCAACCTCGAACTCCAAATCCTTTCTCCTGTTGTCGGCATAACTCTTTTGGCCTATCCTGAGCTGCAACAAGCCTCTTCCTGATAAGCTGGACCTTATCCGAAGTCTCCTGAACTAACTCCGGACCGATCAGCTGCCTATCACCAATCTCCTCCCAACATAAAGGAGATCTGCAGGGCCTACCATACAACGCCTCGAATGGAGCCATACCAATACTCGCATGAAAGCTGTTGTTGTATGCGAACTCCACAAGAGGTAGATGACGCTCCCATCATCCTTCAATCCAGCACACACGCTCTCAACATATCCTCGAGTCTGGATAGTCCCTCGGACTGTCCATCAGTCTAGGGGAAATGCCGAACTGAGCTTCAGCTCCGAACCTAAAACATCCTGAAGACCCTCCACAATCTCGAAGTAAATCTCGGATCTCGATCCGAATGATCGACTTCGGCACACCATGCAATCTAATGATACTACTAATATACAATCTAGCTAAACTCTCTACTGACTGCTTCTTCTTCATAGGTAAGAAATGAGCAGTCTTCGAGAATCTATCTACAACTATCCAAATCGAGTCATTACCCCTTCTAGATCGAGGCAAACCCGAAACAAAGTCCATAGTGACAGCTTCCCACTTCCACACTGGGATGTCCATCCTTGCATGAGGCCGGATGGTCGCTGTAGCTCGGCCTTCACTTGCTGACACACCAACACCTAGACACATAATCCGCTACATCCTTCTCATGCCGGACCACCAAAATGATCTCTTTAGATCCTGATACATCTTCGTGTTACCCGGATGAATAGAGAATCGCGATCTATGAGCCTTCGCTAACACATGCTCACGGACATCTACTAAATCAGGGACACAAACATGGTGCTGAAATCTAATCACACCGTCCTCATCACGCAAGTCTGCCTGCCCACTAACTCTAAGAGTCTAGGGTCGCTTCCTGTTGCTCGATCACCTCATCCAAAACCGAGGACCTAAGGATAACTGAGCTACAAAAGCCTGGCATAGCGATGGCTCTAACTCAGTCAATGCGCAAGCTGCATCTTCCAACATCTTCCAATCCTGCTAGAGAGATGGCCTCTTTCTACTCAGAGCATCTGCTACAACATTCATCTTTCCAGGGTGATATTGAAGGTCGAAGTCATAGTCCTTCAAGAACTCAATCCATCTCCTCTGCTCAAGTTTAATTCCTTTTGGGAAAAAGATACTTCAAGCTCTTGTGGTCGGTAAACATCTCAATCTGACACCATAAAGATAGTGCCTCCAGATCCTTAGTGCATGAACCACTGCTGCGAGCTCCAAGTCATGAGTCATGCTCCTTTATTGACGAGAAGCATAAGCCACTACCCTTTCCTGGTGCATTAGCACACAGCCTAAACCATCCGAGACGCATCCGTGTAGATGGCAAACCCCTACACCGCTCAGTAAAACTAACATCGGGGCTGTCGTGAGCTTAGTCTTCAATATTGAAAACTACTCTCACACTTCTCGACCAAACGAACTTCACTCCCTTTCTGGTAAGCTGAGTCAAAGGGGCGGCGATGGATGAAAATCCCTCATAAATCGCCGATAGTAACCAGCTAAACCAATAAAACTACGAATCTCCGAAGGGGTCTTGGGAATCTCCCAATCCATAACTGCCTGGACCTTCGCTGGATCAACTGCAACACCAGCACCGGAGACAACATGCCCGGAAATGAACCTCGCGCAACCAAATCGCACTTGCTGAACTTAGCATACAGCTTGTGCTCACGAGAACCTCTAACACTATCCTCAAATGCTGACGTGCGTGGCCTCATCCGGAGAGTAGACCAACACATCATCAATAAACACTACGACAAAGCTATCTAGATAAGGCCTAAACACCCTGTCCATGAGATCCATGAACGTTGCGGGGCATTGGTCAATCCGAAAGGAAGGACAAAAGCTCATAATGTCCATAACGTGTTCTAATGCCGTCTTGGACACATCCTCACTCCGAATCCTCAACTGATGATAACCAGATCGCAAGTCATCTTAGAAAAGACTGATGCATCTCTCAACTGGTCAAACAAATCATCAATACGAGTAGGGATACATGTTCTTCACAGCTGTAAGGCCCTCGAATTTCCGTCACATTATTTGTATTTGTGTATGTATGTTTGTGCTTGTGTATGTATATACATACTTACGTACGTATTAATTAGTACAATTACGTGTGCATATGTTTATACTAGATGTAAATAATGCATGTATTGAATGGTGATAGTATGGATACACTAACATATACATATTGCATGTATATATGCATGGCATGCATAGTTTTCTGCATGTTTTAAACTTCTGGCCGAAGGCCTTATTGGCGTCAACCCCTAGCCGTTGAGGTGGTGTCAGCATCCAGACATGGACGCCAACACTAATCCTGGCGTCTAACGATATGGACGCCTATTTCTCTGACCTGCATGCGTTGCAGAGCTAGAAATTCCGGAAGCAAGGAGCTCACCATTGGGGATCTGTCCCCAACGGCTCTGAGAGCCATCTTGTCACCTTGTGAGTGGGAGAGAGGCCTCTCCCATATGTGAACCCGGATCTGCCATCCCCAGCCCTCTCTTCACCCTTTGTAAGAGAGAAACAAGAGGAAAAACCCTAGTTCTGGACTGTGAGGAAACCCCCTCTTTGCAGCCCAAAAATCTGAACCTCTGAAGCTGGATCCGCCA
>JACBKR010005019.1:0-20897 GCA_014218235.1 Colocasia esculenta
TCTTTACCTGTAAGAGAAGTGGGCTGCCTTCTTGCCGGGAAAGAGAAGAAGACCTGGTGGGGGATCCAGGGTGTTGTAAGGTCATAGGGGACTGTACCCTTGGTTAGTGAAATCCCAAGAGTTTGCTTGGGGACTGGACGTAGGACTTCCATGTGGGAAGGGCCGAACCAGGATAAATCTCCTGTGTCCTTGTGTGATTGTTTATTTGCTTCCGCCTGCACTCTCTATAACACTGAACTAACCAAACTTTCAAGTGTTATTTTCTGTGTTTAAAATTCTATTTCAGATTTCAGAAAAACCTATTCACCCCCCCTCTAGGTTGGTTTGCTGCCGCACACAAAAAGGGCCAACAAGATCAAGGATAGTAATGTAAATTGTTTCAAGAAGTAAACAGTTGAGAATGTGAACACAAATAAACAGAGTAGTGGGTGGCAATAACAGGCAGATAATGGAACGGCACCGAGGAATTCGAGAATTTAAGCAGAGATTAGCAGGGCAAGTATCCAAAAGTAGCAGAGTAAAGTGTAAGGTTTGAGCAAGTGAAGCGGCCTAGAAAAAAAAAATGTTGCAAACACAGCCGGGAAAAATGTGGAAATAGGTTGAGTCCAAGGAGATAATGCGCCAACAGCAGGATAGAATCGCTTACGGTTGAAAGGTAAAGTGAGTCAGATTGGTAACGGAATGAAACAGGCAAGAAAATGAGCAGATTCAGTTAGCGCAGATGATTTGAAAGGCAGATACAGAGAAAGTGTATCCTACTTGTTCTGTATATGGCTTTGTTTCTTTTTTAGGTGATAGTCTAACTTATTATGGTTTGTTTTGAATGTTGAGGACGACATTCCTTTTTAGGTGATAGTAATGTAACGTCGCACATTTTTTCGGATCAACGCGGACCCTTGCTTAGCGGGTTTGGTGGCCAGTGTGTGGCCCATTAGTCTGTGTTTCAGGTGTTTTCGCAAGTTGTGAGGCTTTGTGGGCCGGCAGGTTGGGCCCAAAGCGCTCACAGATTCTCTATTTGTGAACGCGACAGAGCCTGGCGTCACAATCTTAACGCGATGGTCCTGATTGTCGCGTTCAGGTGCCGACGCTTGAGGGTCTTCATCTGCATGTCCGCGCATGTCTGTGCGCGCGCTGGGCGGTTGCTGACGTCGGCAGTAAGAAGACGACGGCCTCCTATGTCGCATTCTTGTCACGACATAGAGTGCGTCGCGTTCCTAACTGTGATGCATTTTTAAGATAGGTCGAGACGAACAGAGCTCAAGAAGCTCTGCTCGGCCAGGGAGGCATTTTTGCGCAGTTTTTGGGCGATTCGTGGTCTGGAGGATTTTTTGGCGTGCTCTCGCAGTGAGGACATCACACGGAGCGGGGAAACGTCGGGTGATCGCCGTTCTTCGCGTTCTTCGCGAAGGTAGGGAGTTTTCACCCAATTTTACGTTGTGAATTGCATGTGAAGTATGAATGGTTTGTTATTCACTTTATAAACGATAGATATCATGCTAGGACATTAAGTAAAGCATGAAAACTAAGTTTTTACATCATTTTATATAGTTTGTGTGGGAGATCCGGTGATGGTATCCCGGATTAGGGTTCCTGCCTGTGAAGGCGACGGACCCTGCTGTCGCGTTCTGAACGCGACAGGCCGACCCATCGCGTTAGGCTTTTGATCGCGACCTATCGGGGTGTCACGTTCTGAAGGCAACAGTAGCCCCCGTCGTGTTAACAGTTCTGAGAGCTTTATGGTTGTGCATGATAGTGTATTTATCGGATTATCGTTATGTATTGTGAAAGGCATTGATAAGTGGTGCATTGGCGCCTGTAGCGCTCGAGGAGGGGGTGTCGTTCACGTGGTTTGAACGTGTGCATGGCGAGTAGTACGACGCTTGTGTCGTTGTGATTTAACTTCTGTGGTTAATTTGTAGTGGTGGGCAGTGAGGTTCCAGTGTGAAGCTAGCCTCAGTCCTTTGATGTCTTTTATAAGTTAATTAAAATGATTTAATTGGTAAAGTATGTGTAGGGTTAAAAGTTAGTGTGTGGTTATATATATTGTGTTTAATATGGCTATGGAGGTCATGAGATGACCAATGACAGGCAAGATTGTTATATATTATTATGATTTAAGTATGTGTTGGTGTCGGTTACCTTGGAAGTCACATGGTGACCGGTGAAGAGCCAATTGTATTTAATGTATCGAGATATAAGTTTCACCGAGGTGTTAAATGACTGACGTGGTTTGTGTGCTAGCTGAGCTTGGTGATCCGGTGCCTATTCCGGAATGCCTCTCTAGTCGGGTAGCCCAGGTTCTGTGTGAGTCAGGCACGTGTGTTTGTTGTGCTCGGGGCGTGTCTCAGTACGGTGTGTACCATAGAGGTCTGTGTCGTCTTCCTGGACACCCTCACTCCTATGTTGAGTTGTACGCTGGCTTAGGGAAGACGACAGTGGGGCAGCGACTTGTGAGAGTTTGTGTTTGGTCACTTGTAGCGTGCTCGTGGTTGGGGGTACGGACACCAGTAGACGTACTGGTCCCCAGCTAGTCCGTGTTCCCAGTGCCTCACTTTAGGGAGCTCAGGCCGGAGTCCTTAAGGTGCCAAGCATGGACCTACAGGGTGTGTGACCTGCAGGTGTGGTGTTGGTTGTCTCCACAGTTGGTTGACTTACTTTGTGTGTTTGTGGAGCGGTAGTTGGACTGAGTAGTCCGTGGCTACGAGACTAAGAGGTGGTTCTTGTGTTGTGTTGTCCGGGTTGGATACTGGAATCATAAACCAGTAGTCCGTTCCCGTATGGTGGCGTCATTCTTTCTGACTCGTGCTTTGCCACTGGTTGTGGCTTGTGTGTGTGACTCGTTGGTAATGGTTTTACCGTTGTGGTGTGCCCTGGTGGTGGCAAAGTTCTAGTTGTGGTTGTGGTTCCGTGGTGGTACCTCGTGGCAGTAGGTACCTTTACCCTTCGTGGGTAGCTTTGTGTTGTGGTGCATTGTGTACCAGTCCCTTCAGATGTAGAGGTGGACTTGTGTTCTGTGGAGGCCTGTGGAGTGACCTTTCACGTGTTGTGTTTTTACTCATCTTCGGGTAAACCTCCGATTATGTTTTGATGTGAGGTGATGGTGTGAGGTGGATTGGCTAGCTAATGCCAGTCCTGTTACCCTTCGTGGGTACGTTGCCTATGAAACTTGTACCTTAGGCGACCAGTTGTTGTAGTGGTTTGCCTGTGAGGCATGTGGCCTAGGCATTTCAGTTGTTGGGCGGACTAGTGGTGCGGTGCTAGTCCTATTATTCCTCGTTCCTTCTGAGGATTATATGTTTGTTGGTATGTTTATATTTAGTTATTATTTATTATGATTATAGTGAGCATGATATGGATTGGCTATTGGTGTTGCCAGTGAGACCCTTTGGGGTTGAGGTTTCTTAGTGTTGTGTGTGTGTTTTTGGGTGGTCCCTACTAAAACTGTGACTTGTTGAGGCTCACTCCCCTACAGTTCTTTTCAGGGCTTGCTATTTGTGTGGCTTGCGGAGGTGTTGTGGCAGACTTGTACCACCAGCAGTAGAGTTAGTCGTGTTGTGTGAGCTTGTGCTCCCTCGGGATATGCCACAGGTAGTTGTACTTTTTATTGGACATGTAATAATGTATTGGGACAGTTGTAAATTGATATATATATATATATATATATTATATATATATATATATATATATATAGGTATGAGCACATATACTTTCTTGTGTCTTATACTGTTGTGGTGGTCTTTTATATTCTTACTGGACACATGTACGAGATATCTCTTGCGGACTTCGGTCCGTTCACGGGAGGCGGATCTGAATATGGAGCCTTATGGACATAAATATCCAGGGCTGTTACATTTCTATTTACGGGGAACCTTAAGCTGTCTAAATTGGGTTCTACTAAAGGATCCTAACAGATTTGGGTTGCAGAAAGAGATCTAATTGAAATCAAAAGCCTCACTCATATGGCAACTCGAAGTAGGAAACTAAAGCAATAGGGACATGCATACAGTACTGGCGAGCGAATAAATTTTGTTTTATAAGATCACCTAAACGTTTGTCCATGGCGCCACTTACCAGTAGGTCACCCGCCCTGATCAATGGGGTCACCATATGGGTTTACCCGTTTTGGACTTAGATTTTAAAAGCAAACTAAAGAAGTGTGGACAATCCAGTGGGATCATAAGACCCCATTAATCCTTCATAGATCCACCCCTGGCTAAGCAAACTTTCAATTTTAACTCCTTTCCTACTACGATTCAAACTCTAAATCATAATGGATGTTTTTAAAGTAACTAGGGTGAAAACAATAACCATATTTTAGCATTCTAAATTCATAGATATAATTATTCATAATAGACATTGTTATTATTAGGATCCTATTTTGAAACTTAAAAAATCAGCATATTTTAATCAAAATTTAAATACTGGTTGCTACCATATTACCCTTAAACACAAAAAGGTTTTATTTGCAGAAGTTTCTTTTATTCATTACAAACAACATATTATTATCATGTAAATTAATTAATGACTTTAAAACAGATTATTATTTGTTTAAATTTGTTGGACATAACCCTTCTCACCTATGGGCTACTCACCCTTATGACATCTCACCACACTTCACTCTTCAGAAATGGGAAAGCACAAGGCAATTCTAAACAATGCTTCATATAATAATCAATATCTTGTTTTATATTTAATCGTTCTCACACATTTTGTAAACTCAATCACCCCCTCCTTAGTAGTTATAGCTATTCGGACCAACACATAACCCGAGATCCTCCTTATTTTTTAATTTAAAATAATTTCTCATACTTTTACATGATTTTAAATTGTGGTGAAAAATGATAATTGAGATCTTGTTCTCCGTCAAAAGAACTATTTCCCACATCTCTATTTTGCAAAATATCTTGGAGGAAATATGCTCAACCTTGTGATCTTATGTATCTCTTTTAGGGACTCTTTAGATGAACATCATAAACATATTTAAGTTTATCATAATCTCAATTTACATTATAACTTCAGTTTGAAGACCTAAAATTGAGTTTATCATAAACTCACTTAAATTTATCATAAACTCAAAATTTCTAAATGTATCTTTTTATAAATCTATTATGAGTTGGCTTATGGTGAAGACTTTTTATGTAAACAAAATTTGGCACAAACTCACTTAATCTAAACTAAGTTAATACAGAACATGTTTAGATAAATCTATTTGCATTTTTATAATTACATCCAAACAAACCCTTATTAAATATAAACACATAATTTATTTTTATTTTTTCTCAACTCTTAAGTAATATACAAAACAAGTAGGCTCCTCCAATAATTTATTTTCAAAAAAATTAAATAAAGAATTCAGCTGTTGTTATTGTAAGAGGTAAATATGGGTGTATGGTAAGAGGTAGGGGGTGGGAG
Source organism: Colocasia esculenta (assembly GCA_014218235.1). NCBI lineage: Eukaryota > Viridiplantae > Streptophyta > Magnoliopsida > Alismatales > Araceae > Colocasia > Colocasia esculenta. The sequence goes on from JACBKR010005019.1 coordinate 5,413, forward strand.
AGGAGTGAGGGGGGGAAGTAGGGGCCCTAGAGGGGGAGGGGGAGCAGTGGGGGTTGGGCCGGGTGGGGGTCGAGAGGGGCAGCAGTGAGGGTGGGGGTCCAATAGGGGGTTCGTGAGGGGGGAGCAATGGGGTGTGGGGGTCCGGTAGGTGGGTCGTGGAGGGGGAGGGGGCTTCAGGAGAGGGAGTAGGGGGGGCTGGCAGTGGGAGGGGGTCGTGGCAGGGGTGGGTGTCGTGGAGGGGGAGGGGGCCGAAAGTGGGAGGGGGGTGGCAGGGGGGGGGGTCCGGTAGGGGGAGCAGTGGGGGTGGGGGTAGAAGAGTGAGGGGGTGGGGGTCACGGGGAGGGGGAGGGGGACACACTTGGATGGCGGAGGCGAGGCGCAAGGTCACGGTCCATCAGTATTACCGACGGAATTTTCGATGGATATATTTTCGTCGGAAATACATACCGAATTTCCGACAAAATGTTCCGTCGGAAATTCCGACTGATATTTTCGACGGAAATATATCCATCGGAAAGTCAGACATATTTATCGACGGAAAATTTCCGTCGAAAAGTTCCGTTAGTAAACACGCTTTCCCTTGTAGTGGGAATTGACAGAGGAATAGAACAATGAAGGCAAGAAAGAATGATCAAGAACAATTTCGACTGGAGTTCAATTGCAGATGAGCAGCATCAACTAGGAAAGTTGATGGCATTGCATTGGTGATCGAGGGAACATTATGTTAGACCTCATCACCATAAATCCTTTAAAGCCCGGTTTGATTAGGGGTTAAAGGTTGGGGGTTAAAGGGGGGGCGGGTAGATAGGGGGGGGGAGGGGTAGGGGGGTAACCCCAACCCCATTTTGGAGTGGGGGGGGGGGGTTGTCTAACCGAGGGCAACTTCCCCTAATCCCTTTAACCCGGATAGTTCTGTCTCACCTCATGAGGTGGGACAGAGGGTGGGTAAGGTGGTTATTTTTTATTTGAATTTTTTTAAATTTATTATTAAATTAAAAATTTTTGTTTTAATGAAGATAAGAAGAGTCAAAGTAAGAAATTGACTCAAAAAATAAAAAATAACACAAGATCCATCTAACCAACAATCAAAATGGGGTAAGAAAAAAGGGAGTTAATAGACCCCTAATTAATCTACCCTTGGGTAGACTAACCAGGTGTTAAACCGAATCTTAGTATTTTCTAGATCAAAGAATCTGTTGTGACCATTAATTGTATAACTTTGATGTCGTTCGGTACTTTAGAGCATTATTTTATTATGTTATACTATTTTTGTCTTTAAAAAATAATTTAATCTATTACAATGTCTTTAGAAATCTCTTATAAATCTATTACTTGTGACCTTCTCTTAATATGCATAGAGAGGTTACCTCTAGGCCACTCCCTAATGCACTCCTTGTGTATTATGGTTTATAATTGTTTTTGTTTAGAAGCTTAATTAGATGTTTATATTTTAAATTATCCCAAAATCTCGCTCATCACAATTATTATCATGAAACCATATAAAAATGAGTATTACAACCAAATGCCGGCCCCATAAGTAGGGATACCAATGATATCATCTTCCTTCTATTTTTACATTTTTTATAGGAAGTAGAATTTCGATAACTTAGTAAAAATGCAAATAGATTTTTCAATTTTTATAAAAGGTGGAAATAAAAATACCAATTTTTATATCGACTTTTCGTTTCCATTTTTCTTAGTGTTTATATATAGTTCAACCCTCAGCATCAAACCCAACCTTTCAAAGTTTTAAATTGAAGGTGGACCCACCTTCAACCTATATTCAAATGTTATCTATCTTTGCCCTAACTCTGCGGTCGATTCTTCTAAAGTTTACGGCGTATAACCATCTATAGACAAGGGCCACAGTGCCGTGACTGTCGCCACCTGGGTGGTCAGGACCAGAGTAGTCGACCACCCGTAATCGGATGCACCGTTGCAGAACTGCAAACCCGGGCGGCGAAGGAGCAGTACTCGCAGCACCGCCTGCGACAGCACCAAGTCGCCGAGGAGGCAGAAGGGCCCTGAAGAGGTGCAGGTTGCCAAACGCGACATGACAAATTGGGGTCTGAGAAAAATTTATTGTATTTTTATATTGTACTTTAAGTATAATATGATTAAGTAATAATCTATGTGACACCTCTCACATGAGGAGTGAGGAAGTGACAATCCAATTGTTAGATATTACTAGTGGCGGATCCTCAAATTTAATTCAGTGGAGTCACTTGAGTGCAGTGGGATCATCTTAAAATCAGTGGAGTCACCTTACATAAGATTACTAAAAATGACTTACATAAACAAAAAAAAAAAACTCTTTAAAACCCTCTTCTAAGTCAGTGGGATCACGTGATCCCAAGACTATAAAGAGGGTCCGCCACTAGATACTACATAGACTTGTTACCTAATCATATGCAAGTGCAATAAATCTTTCTCTTGAGCCACCAGTGCCTTCAATTTCGGAAGGGGATGACCTCCACGGAGGCGTCACTGCATCTTCTGTGGCGCTGTCGACCTCATACATATATAGGAAGAAGCACGAGTTTATAAGTGAAAAAGAGTAAGGAATATAGATATTGGGCTTTCAGAGTATTTTACAAGCAGGTGTCACACACGCAAACTCTCATGAGTTGTTACAACTTACCCTCACGGAAGAATAAATTAGATGTTTATTTATAGACCCCTTATTAGAACTTAATTTCTACTACAATGTTCAACAAAGCTCTACATATGTTTTGCAAATACAAGGTTTAGAGCAGCGTTTGAAAACACTTCTGTCTGTAAAATCTCTGATAATATCTACAATTTTTCCTAATGTAATAGACTGGTCCGACTTCTGTGTTTGCAAGGAGGAGAGAGATAAAAGAGAAGCCTAACCTTCTCTCCCCACTACCGAAAAAATGGGTGGAACTCCACTTTCGGAGATTTTGATGAAGGCAACGATAAAAAAAAATTATTTTTAATTTCACTCGCCTTTCGCAAGTTGGCGTGGGCGGGCGACGAGTACGGTAAAAAAATCACACTGAACAAACAAAGTACAACGTACGTTGGTGGAGTAATCACGGGCTAGTTTGCAGTACACATGCAGTTTACTTTTCCGTAGAAAATCACGTTTATACGTAATCGTGCATCCTCGTCGTAAACCACGATTGAAACCAGAACTCAGGGAATATTGCATCATGTCTGATCATCTTAGAATTGGTCATGGAAAAACTCTTCCATTAATAGTCTCCCAATCAGATGTACCCACTAACTTCTCATTATACGTGACTCCAGACCCACACCTAGTTTCGACCTCCTCTCTAAGAATCATGACAAGTACAGCGTAGGTGCGTCTATTTATGATGACAAGTAAAGCTTCCACAACGTAGGTGCGTCTATTTATGATGACAAGTAAAGCGTCGACAACGTGGGTGCGTCTATTTATATATGTCTTCTATCTATTGTCCTCTAGTTATAACTTATAACGTAGGTGCGTCTATTTATGTCTTCTATCTATTGTCCTTTAGTTATAACTTATCGTGATCTGGCCAAACTGCTGTTCCACTTCTAATTAACGTTCAATTAAACTCTGAAATTACATTTAATGGATGGGATTAGCTAAGGTCTATGGTGCTAGCTCTATGCTCTGACCACTGCATCTGCACAACCATGTAGTAGGAAAAGCTAATCTTCAGCTCTCTAACCCTATCGTATAGACAGTATGACCGATCGTCGCCCAAGTCGTCACAAATATTTAGGGTTTGTTTGATAATTTTTAATATATGTCTATTATTTGAAATATTTAATTTTTTAGATTTCATATTGTTTGATAAAATATCTGAAATGATGTCTTAATTAATCATTTAAATCTAAAAAAATACTTAAATTTTAAACTAAGAACAATAATTTTTTCTAGATTGTCAGACTTTTGTTGGATCGTCGACGTTGGAATCCGGTGCTGCTGTTGGCGACTGACGAATTCCGACGATCACCGGAGATTAGATTCTGACTACTGTGGTTGGAATCCGACTGTCGCCGACAGATTTCGATGGCCCGTGTTAGAATCCGGCGATCCCCGGAGACCGGCCGTCGGCTACGAATTCCGGCGGTCGGTGTCGGAGCCGGGGAAATCCGATGGTGGATTGCCGGAATCTGACGATCGTCGGAGACCAGATTCTGGCGACCATTGCCGAACGGTTGCCAGAATCCGACTGTCGACAGTGGATTTCGATGGCCTGTGTCGGAATCTGGAGATCACTGGAGCCAGATCGCCGGTCGGCCGGTCGCCGAAATCCTCAAAAAAAATATTTTAGACCATTATAGGTTTTGAATTAAATACCTACCTATTAAAAGTTTAACATTTTAACCAACTATGTTATAATTCAGATGTTATTTAAGTTGGTTATCAAACACCTCTTAAATTATGTCTGACATATATTAAGTTTCTTTTAAAATTTAGATTTAAAGAATAGATGACAAATTAGATTTAAGATTTAAATATTAAGTGTTATCATACACCACCTTAATTGGACAATTTTCGCCATCCAAAAGCTTCCAACGGTAGCTAGATTATGGACCTAACAATAATGGCTCAAATAATGGAAAGTTACCTCTTTAACAGCCCGCCAATGCTTGGCAAGGTAATCCTGTTCCAGTAGATGTTTGATGGCGGCGATGGGCTTAGCGGAGGACACCACGATGACAAGTAGCTCCATCATGAGGACCATGACGATGACATGCTCAGGCAGGAAGGCGAAGATGACGCCAGTGCCCATCTTTTTTTTTGACACGTAAAATAGAGATTCATTCATTACTAAGGTGGCTGAAATACAACAAAGCGACTGTAAGTCGCCAAAACAACAGAGGGGATATTCGGAATTTCCAAAATCCCAAAATGATCAACATTTTTAGCATAATGCGCCTGACAGTGGGCAATTTCAGTAACCTCTCTAGGGGCAAAGGACAAAGATATATCATGATTGCTAGCTAATAGATGTCTGCAGTCCTCAACCAAAGCACTGCATCTCCAAAGCTTTGGTCCATCATTAGTAATTGCTAAAATTACATTCTTCGCATCACTGAGGATATGGATAGATTTCTTTAAATTAGAGACCCATTGGATGGCTTCAAGGATGGCTAAGGCCTCTGCTTCAGCTGGAGTACTAGCCTTGTATGAAGATGATTTGCATTTTTGAACTCCTTTTCCCTTCTCAATGAAAACCAGTCTAGAGACCGCCCCATTATCTTTAAAAGCTGCATCAACAACTAACAGGAACTCAAATGCAGCAAGGATTAGACCTCTTGATGCAGATGTTTGCTTAGTCTTTTCTTCAGACACTCTGTTAATCCTCCAAAGATTCAGATCTTGGTGGACTCTAGCTAGGACATTTTCGGGGCTAGCTTTCTTTTGTTCAAATGCTAGAGAACATCTAGTTTTCCACAAGTTCCACATGATAGCCACTGCATGAACAAGGAAAGTGTGATCATCTTTATGAGCTGCAAATGGTTTATTCACCCATTCCACGATTCGATCTTCAAGGGCACACATGTGACTATCAACCTTGTAAGATAGATTGCTGGCAAACCAAATCATCCTTGCAAAGTTACATTGGAGAAGTAAATGTTCTGCTGTCTCAACATTTCCCAAACAGAAATAGCACGTATCACTCACTTTAGGATTTATCTTTCTTAATCTGGACTGAGTAGGCAAGGTATTTGTAAGGGCTTTCCATATAAAAAATATGACCTTGGGAGGAATCTTAAAAGCCAACTTGGGTTTCCAGAGGATCTTCCATACTTTATGTACTGAAGATGAGGATGCCTTGGATTGCTGCTCCTTGAGGTGTCTGTAGGCTGACTTAGAATTCAGTTGGCCATCTTGGGTTTTTGTCCACACTAGCTGGTCTTGGTCTCTACTAGAGAAATTGGGGAGCCTCATACTTAGGATAGCCTCTGCATCTGAGTCATCAAATATATCTCTTACAAGCTTATCATCCCATTTACCATTGTTTATGAGGTCCCTCACTTTGGTAGGAATCGGTCCCTGAAAAGTGTTTTTAGGAACAAGGGGATCTACCTTTTCAGTAATCCATTTTTCCTCCCAAATATTAATGCTACAACCATTTCTGACCAGCCACTGACACCCACTTTTAAGGTCATTCCTCACTGCCATGATAGATTGCCATATTGTCGAAACATTTTTCTTTCTCTTACACTGCCATATTAAGTCTCTCCCACAGTATTTTGCTCTTAAAATAGTAGCCCATAGTCCAGAGAAATCATGAATAAATCTCCATGAAAGTTCATTATAGAAGCCCTGTTAAACTATATAAGTCTCTGAATCCCAGACCCCCTGATCCTTTGTATCCTGCATTTTATGCCAGGCTACTAGAGGCAACTTTTGCTTTCCATTTCTAGTTCCCCACCAAAAGTTCCTCTGAATTTTTGTCAGATTATTGATCAGTCCTTTAGGTAGAAGGATTGTATTCATGACATGGGTTGGTATAGCGTTGAGAGTGGACTTGACCAAGACTGTTCTACCTGCAGCACTTAAAGTGTTTGCTTTCCACATGTTGAGTCGTTTTTTGCACTTATCTTCTAAGAAATTCAGCTGCTCCTTCTTGTTCCTTCCTATAGCAGTGGGGTGCCCAGATAAATTGCATTGTGATCAAGCGCTTGGAAAAAAATTTGGATGAGATGCCTTTGCACACTTGCTGATGTATTCTTACTGAAAAGAATGCCCGATTTCTGCAGATTAACCATGTGACCAGACCAGCTTGCAAATTGTTGAATCACATCTTTCATAGCCATCAATTCTGAATCAATTGCTCTCCCAAAGATCATGATATCATCAGCATATAACATGTGAGTAATTGCAGGTGCTCTAGAGTTGATTTTGAATCCAGTAAACATGCCCTCTTCAGCGCCTTTGGCTAAGGTGCATGATAATGCTTCCATATAGAGAATGAAAATGTAGGGGGACAAGGGGCAGCCTTGCCTAATTCCCCTAGTTGGCTTTATACAACCAATTGCTTCTCCATTAAAGTTGATTGAATAGGTGACAGTGGAGATACATTCCATGATTAGAGCTTGCACTTTTAAAGAGAACCCATGTCTTATAAGCATCTCCCGATGAAGGACCATTCCAGTCTATCATAGGCCTTTGAGAGATCAATTTTTAGGCTGAATATTCCTGTCTTGCCTCGTCTGGAATGCATGGAGTGAACCAACTCTTGCACAACAACTATACTGTCCGTAATCTGCCTCCCTGGTGTGAATGCTCCCTGATTTCGAGAGATAAGTTTACTCAACAGTGGTTTGATCCTGTTAGCAAGGATCTTGGCAATGATTTTGTAGCAGGTATTGCTCAAGCTGATTGGCCTATAGTCATTAATTGTATGAGCATTTGGGCTTTTAGGGATCAACGTGATAAGGGTATGGTTAATGCCAAGGGGCAGGCAGCCATTTTGAAAGAAATTCTGAACTAGGTTCACAACTTCATCCTTTATTATGTCCAATGAGTTGGAGAAAAAGGTTAGTGATACCATCCGGGCCTGGGGATTTGTGGGCTGTTAGGTTATGCATAATTTCTTCAATTTCAATGAAAGATGGAATTCGACTGATGTTTTCATTCTCAGAATGTGTAACAGGCCTGGTTTTTAAGGTGGAGGAGTGTGGGACTGAAGTTGGATTACAAGAGGTGAATAGGTTCTCAAAAAAGAGAGTAACATGGGATTGCAACACCTCTCTATTACTAGCCCATTCACCAGAAGGCAAGAGGATCCAGGAAATATGATTGGCACTCCTCCTGTTGGTGGCACTGATATGATAAAACTTAGTACATCTATCCCCTTCTTTAAACCATTGAATTTTTGCTCTTTGCTTCCAAAACATGTCTTACTGGTCACAAAGTTTTTCTAGTTCATCTTCCAGCTCTAATTCCTTCTTCACATTAATTTCAGAAATAGGTTCCTTAGTCAGTTCTTCAATATTTCTCTGAAGCTCCATAATGCGCCCCTGTGGGTTAGGACAGCTCTTCTTTCTCCACTGTCTGATTTTGCCTTGCATAGCTCTCCATTTTCTATCATAGTCTTTCAGTAAAGAAGAGGTAGACCTCCAACAATCTTGAACAAGATCTCTAAATAAAGGCTTGTCAAACCACATTGCTTCCATTCTAAATATATTCCTCTTTCGACTCTTGAACCCAATGCTATCAAGAATAATAGGGCAGTGGTCACTTGCTATCCGTGGCAGGTGATGAACTGTTGCATGGGGGAAGTGGTGTCTCCATTCCCCATTCACTAGAAATCTGTCAAGCCTTTCCCTAATGTGAAATTTAGCAGATCTTTTATTTGTCCAAGTGAAGAGGGGGCCATGGAAACCAATATCAATAAGACCCATTCTGCAAATAAAATTATTAAAGGGCTTCACAACTTGGTATCTAACTTTTGCTCCACCTTCTTTTTCCATTTGTGCAGTTACTACATTAAAGTCCCCAACAATAACACTAGGCCCTCTGAGCTGATCCATATAATTGCTAATTTCTTCCCACAATTGATTTCTTTTGGTCAGATTTGTAGGAGCATACACACAAACCATGAACCACCTCAAGTCTGAGTTATTCCCATTAACAGACATAAACACCCAATTTGGAAATGAGATTTGAATAGTAATGTCCATGTCTTGTTTCCACCAAATACACAGTCCCCCAGCTCTACCTTTTGCCTCCTCAATATGATAGGATTTAATATTCCGAACTGTGAAGAATCTTTCAGCATGATTAGAAGAGCATTTAGTTTCAGATAAAAAGCATATATCACTATTGAGTGAGTGGGTAAGTTGGTCAATGTATGCAATTGTAGAGGCGCCACTCATACCTCTACAATTCCAAGAAAGAATTTTCATTTGGGACTTTGGGCCCGGTTTAGGCCGGTTGCCTCCACCTTGGTTGGACTTTTGGGTTTTGTTGAGTCTTGAAGGATAAGCTGAGGGTGTCCTTTTTCTCTTCGTTTGGCTAACTTAGTAACATGTGTGGGTTTTCTGGAAGTTTCAGAGGGGACAGAGGAACTCCCCGGAGAAAAAGACAAGGGACCAATGTGTAACTCAGATGGTTGCTCAACCCTCACTTTCTTGTCACTGTTGTGTAGGTCCCAAGACAGTTTTCTTTTAGTTGAATCTATGGCCATAGGAGAAAAATCTGGATAGTGGACTATAGGAGCATTGAGAGGACTTTCATTTATGAGTGTAGGTGGTGGTTGGGGGGTCAAATCTTCTTTAAAAGGAGACTGGCCTATATCAATCTTGACTGCCATACTAGGTATGGGAGGGGAAACCAAATCTTCCTTTTTCCAATGTATAGGACTTGTCAGCATCAGGGCATTAAATGTGGTGGTATTGTGTTGGAGGAGGTTTATGTTTGAATGTGACATAGGATTTTGTATTGGTGGAGAGGTCTCAGAGATCAATATGCTTTTTGAAACAATGCCTTCTTTATTACTCATGGTACACGGTGTGCCAGGGGTACTCCCTCCCTCTTCCTTTTGCTTCATCTTGACTGACAAGTCTGAGCTGTCACTCATCTTACTTGGTGAATGTTCTGATGTTTGCCCCTCTCTTCCTACTTTTCCTTGCTCCACATTTGTCGAAGAACTTCGTTGCATGTTCTTAGTCTTCCAGCATGAGAACTTGTACTGGATCAGCTCTTCCATTCTCCTCTTCAAGCCTGGCGAAGATGACTGATGGATATGAGATCTTATTGTCATTAACTCTTCACAGGCTTCTACTTCATGACCCATCCGACCACAGAATACACAGAAACGAGGAAGTCTTTCATAAGAAATTGGAAATTCTCTGATTGAAGCATCTGGTAATTGTGCTTTAACAGATCTTCTAAGAGGCACCGTTGCATCAAACATCACCTTAATGCGAGCAAAATCGCTCCAGTAGCTAACAGTTTCTGGTTGGGGTTTAAATGGGACACCTATCTATGATGCTAGTTTCATAACTGCCTTATCAGTCAGAAACTCTTCTGGTAGGTGATGAATTCTAATCCACATTTCAACATTTCTAGGTGAGTAGTCCAGAGGAGAAGCATTTGGTCTACCTCTCTCCAAGAGGATAATATCATTATTGTAGAGCCAAGGTGTTCGCCTGCAGACCTTATCTACATCCTCCAGTTCACTGAATCTGACAATGAAAGTATCACCATGGTAGTTAAGAAATTTCCATTCACCTTTTGGCTTCCACAACTTGCTTATCCACTCCTTTAACCCGACAGGCCTCACTTCTTTATCAGTAAGGACTCTGAAGATCAATCTGTATCTCCACCTCTCCTTACCATCTGTATCACTATTTTCAAGCACAGTGACAGGGGACTCCTCCTCTGTTGTCATCATCCTTTGGAAGCTTTGTAGAATTTTTTCATCATTTGGATCTAGCTGTTTCTGCTGATTCTAGTCCATACCCAGCCACTGGATACCAAGGTAGAATAGAGAGTGCACAGCCCCAAAGGAGGATGATGGATGCAAGTGGAAACGAAAAAACTAGAAAGGAGTAACTGCTTTGGAATGAATGCTTACCGACAAAACAGAGAGATGAAGGCTTATGACTGAAGGTAGACCAGGAGGGAGACACCGGTTCAAGGTAGTTCGGTTCTCTACCGTGAGAACAAAGAAACAGTAAAAGCGATACCTGAATTGGTAACCAATGCCAAGACCCCACCTAACAGCGATTACTCCCACCTTTTGAGCAAAACGAAATCCATGCTATGCCATCGGAGAGACCAAGGACACAGCACGAAAAGAAGCATTTGATGAAGATTCCAACGGAAGCTCACGAGAGCCTGTTGACGCTTCCAGCCGGAGCTCCAGGGAGACTCACAGCTGACCCATGTGGTACATCACTTGCCGTCAATCGGATATTCGCATTTGGCCACGCCAGTGCCCATCTGGATACCGATGTTTACGACGACGGTGATAATGAGCATCACTACGATGAAGACGTTGGAGAGGACATTCGAGTCACCCAAGGAGGGCAAGAAGTTGGCCGTCGCAGTGCATGTGAGGACGGTGCCGCTGAGCTTGGTCAGCTGGTCCATGACATTTGGCATGGGGTTGTTGAGGTCCACGGGGATCTTCGTGGCTATGGAGATCACGGTGAGGGTGGCGGAGTTGAGGGAGAAGAACTTGGGAGAGAACCAGAAATTGCAGTTGCGGATCCCGGAGTAGTAGGCGTCCAATGCCATCACCCCGGCGCAGTACAGTGAGCACTACAAGAAATCTTAACTCTGCCTACGAAAGTTGCTTACGGTTCAGTATATTCGTAAGCTATTCGTATAGGTAGACATATCTATACTTACAGACTGTACGTGTCGTAAGTATATCAGACGAATTTTGTTCTTAAACTTTTAAGATATGTCTATCCCTACGACGTGATATTGTAAGCATATAACATTATCATATACCTACAGAGTTTGATACAGTAAATATATAATAAAATATTATTTTTAATATTAGGCGCCCATTGAATTAAGGCCTCCCGTGCGACAATTGAAGGGGGAAAAAACCCCTCCTTCCCCTTGCCTCCACTCTCCTCCTACTGGCAGCGGCGAAAGGGCAAGCAAGCAGCAGCCCGTAGGAGATTTACAGCGGCAACAGGTGGCGTCGTTGGTAGGCAGGGTACCCGCAGAAGACTCGCGGCGACGACAGGCAGCGTCTGCACTAGAGAAGACTCACGGTGAAACTTAGGACGGCGGTAGCAGGCGGCGTCGTCGGCGGTTTAGGGCAAGCAACGGCCCGTGCCTGACATTTGCAGTAGAAGCAGGCGGCGAACTTGCGGCGATGGCAGGGGAAGGACACTCCAGCTATAACGGCCCTGGATATTTATACCCAATAAGGGTCCATATCTAGATCCGTCTCCCGCGAACGGACCGAAGTCTCGCAAGGGATATCACTAACACGTGTCCAGTAAGAATATAAAAAACCACAAGTACAGTATATAACACAGGAAAGTACAAGTGTATATAACTGTAAACCACAATGTACAAAAGTCCCATTACAATTTTACATGTCCAATCTAAGAGTACAACTACCTAGGCATACCCCGAGGGAGCACAAGCTCAAACGACTCAACTACTCTACTGTTGGTGGTACAAGTCTGCACTACTCGCGCGTAACCACACCAATGTCGGCCAACACCCATCAGAGTCGGCCAACACCTGAAACAAACTGTAAGGGAGTGAGCCTCAACAAGTCACCGGCTCAGTAGGGACCTCCCACAATGAACCACAACAACACAAAGAGACCTCAACCCCCAAAGGGTCTCACTGGCAACACCGGCAACCAAAGCATAACATGCACACGCAAGCATGTTAAATAACAACTAATCACAAACACACCGGCTAAACCCAGTCCTCGGAAAGTAAAGGGAAACACAAGACTAGCTTAGCACTGCTAGTCCACCCTTCAACTGAAACACCTCGACCACAAGCCTCACCGGCAAACCACTGCCTAGGCTACAGTCTCATAGGCAAACCAGCCGCACAGAGTATCGGGATTGACGTCAACCAGCCAACACCTGTAAACCAAACCATAATCGAAAACCAATCTATTTAACACGTGGAGAGTCACACCACAAGATCTCCACAGTACGCACGGTCTCAACTCATCACCAGCTGAGGACAAGACACACGTACCACAACACAACTCTACCCACAAGGGGTACATGTACCTACTACCACGAGGTACAACACTAAATCACAAAACCATGCCACTTTCAGAGCACACCACAACGGTTACAACCTTAACCAGCAAGTTACACACAAACTACAACTAGTGACCAAACACGAGTCGGTACGGAAACGACGCCACCACACGGGAACGGACTACTGGTTCATGATGCCAGTATCCAACCCGGAAAACAAAGCACAAGAACTACCTCTTAGTCTCGCAGTCACGAACGGAAGGTCCAACTGCCGCTCCACAACAACAAGCCAAGAACAATGGAGACCAACCAACACCACAACCTGCAGGTCACACACCCTACAGGCCCACGCCTGGCACCTTTAGGGACTCCAGCCCGAGCTCCCTAAAGTGAGGCACTGAAAACAGGACTAGCCGGGGACCAGTGTCGACTACTGGTGTCTGTACCCCCAACCACGAGTGCGCTACAAGTGACTGCACACCCACAAACACAAGTCGCTACCCCTCAGTCGTCTTTCCCTCAGCTGGACGTACAACTCAAACTCTGGAGTGAGGGTGTCCAGGAAGACGACTTAGACCTCTGAGGTACACACGTACGGGACACACCCCGAGTACAACACATGTGCCTGGCTCTCCTAGGAACCTGGGGTACCCCACTGAAGAGGTATTCCGAAATAGGCGCCGGACCACCAGACTCGGTAAGTACACAAACCACGATATACATACTTATATGACCTTTATGTACAATCCATGGTACACAAGTGTAAGGAATGGCCTATCATCGGTCACCCTGTGATCCTCAAGCCATATTACACACAACCATTCATTAACCACCATTTAACACTTTCTACTGGGTCATCACATGACCACCGAGACCACAAGTCACACTATACACATTAACCATTAATCACACATTTCATTACATAAGCATGCATAATATAAATCATAAGCATACTACAACACACACAAATCTATCAGACTAACAATATGAAACCATACGTAACAGTAACCAGTAGGCCTAGGCTAAGTTCACACCCGAACCTCACAGCCCATCCAACACAACTCAGCCACAGAACCTGAAACGCATCTGACACAGACGCCACGCTTTTCACATTAAAACACGTCCGACACATACGACGCCACTTAACTGAATCACGTCGAACATACACGACACGACTCCAAATTAACGTGACAGGGCACACTGACGTGACCAAGTCGCGTCGGCCCGACTCAACGCCTTTAAACTAGGCGGTCAACATCGGCCGTCAACGGTTACAACCACGTCCATCACATATGACGCAAATAACAATATTAAACAATTCTCTAAATTGCGGCAGACCATGTCGCCACGTTTAACCTTAACGCGACAGCCCACATGGTCGCGACTAAGCAACCGCCTTAACAGAAACGACGGAAAGCATAATACGTCGATGCAGTGTGACGCGTTCAACCGAATCGCGACAGGGACACCCGATGCGATTCCAGCTCATCTGTGAGCCCAGCTCACAGGCCGAACCCACACTCCCACACAAGAGAAACATCACACACATCAAACCATAAACATCAAACGAAAGCTGTAAACAGGAGATATGATATTCATCAAACCACCCACACATGCATATCCCTCAAAACCCAAACCATCATGCTTTAAAACTGAAACCATGGTAGGAAATCTCCCTACCGGAAGAAGATGTCGAAGAACGCCCCAAAGCCTCCTCGCCAATGGCACACCCAGGCTCCGAGCATCATCCTTGCGTGGTTCTCGCGCCGCACAAGCCATCCGAAGTCGAAAGCCGTCAGAAATCGCCGAAGAAGCCCGCAGCAGCTCCCCCCCTTCGCCGGACGGAGCTGCTTCTGCTCTGTCTGGGTGAAACAATACACTTAAAACACTTATCAAAATCACGTCCAGGGCAGACGCCGCGTTTAAACTCTTTAAACACGTCCACCCAAGCCGACGCCACATGCAATCCGAGCGACACGCGTCACAGGGGCAGTTCACTGAATCACGTCGGGCAGGGCCGACGCGTTCAAATCGCGTCGCCTAGCTCCACCGCGTTTCAAAACATTGAACCAGCAGTGCAAATGGGCTGGCATATCCGGCCCACACTGCTCACCCTGTGCACAGAAACCATACAAACAACCTATTGACCCTCTCTTGGTCAAGAGCACCACACATAGACCTGATAAACCTGGATCCGAACGACCCTACTGTTACACCGGCCACCCCCGCCTCCTCCCCCTATCCCTCCGTGTGTCCTCCACGCCGCCGGGCGTCTCCTGCCGACTGCATCGCCTTTTTCCTCCTCCGCTTCAGAGTGGGCGATTGGCCTCTCACGCGGTGCGGTCCCCATCCGCCCGTTCTCGCGGAGGCTGTGCTGCCGTGGTCTACTTTTTGAGGAGTTGAGGGTCGACTGATCGCTGAAGGTGAGTCCATTGCGCCAAAAGTGAGTCTTGTCCGTTTTCTTTGCTTCTGTGCGTGGCACCAACCTTTCCCACTGCCCTGCTCTGTTGCAAAAACCTTATCCATTGCTTCCTTTGAATCTCCTCTGTCGTGGAAGCGCGGACGCGGGAACAATCGACGAGGCTCCAGACTGACGCTAATTGGTACATTTCTTGGACTGGTGCTCATTCCTTGTTTGTCATCTTTTTTCTTTTGTTGGTGCTCGATTATGGCATTCTCCCTATTGGGATGCTTTGTTTGCTGGTTGGGGATGTTGGGGTTGGTGTGGTTTGTTCGTTGTTTCTGAGAGATGTTGGGGTGTTAGCGTGAGGGTCATTAATCAGACTCGGAGAGATGTAAATGATTTT
>JACBKR010005020.1:0-20292 GCA_014218235.1 Colocasia esculenta
CATCTTCCTTTTATTTGATTTTCTAATTAAATAATACAAATATTTAAATTTGTTTATTTTCCAAGAAAATTAGGGTTGCTACATCATGGCGGGCGACAGGGGAAGGAGGCGGGGCTTCGCAGTGGGCGGCGGGGGAAGGAGGAGGTGGCGGAGGCAGGGGCTTCGCAAAGGAGGGGGGCGGGCGACGGGTGGAAGGTGGCGGGGGCTTCGCAGGGGGCGACGGGGGGAAGGAGGAGGGGGGGCCGGAGGCAGGGACTTCGTAAAGGAGGGGCGAGGGGGGGGGGGGGGGGCGCGGGCGACGGAGGGAAGGGTGTGGCTTCGCAGGGGCGACGGGGGGGAGGAGGAACTGAGGATTTGGGGAGAACAACAGGGATTTGGCGCCGGGGAGGGGAATCTATTGAGGATTTGGCGCCGGGTGGAAAATGGCGCGCGGGGAGAGGGATTATTTTAGGAAGATTTAGATTTTATTTATTAAATATATCTAAATAAAATATATTTGATTATTATTATTTATAATAGTAAGATATATATAAGTTAAATATTAATTTGTTATTATTCATATTAAAATAGTAAGATCGCAGGCTGCGATGCGCGATCGCAGGTGAGGATGGCCTGCTTCGCGAGGATGCAACTTCAAGGCGACGGCGCGATGGCGAGGCTGCGAGGCTGAGGGCCAGGGAGGGCCAGGGCGAGGGGCGAGCGGGGCGAGGGGCGAGGTTAGGGCCATCTGGCATATAGAGGGGCAATGTCTTCGATGGCTCCATCATTTTTGGAAATGGGATGCATCATTTAAAATGGGTCCAACACATGATCAGGCCATGATACATGTATAAGAGTGACATTACTTTTTTTTTTTTAATTAAAACACCTCTAATGGGTCGGCGGCTAGGAGAGTGCACCCCCTCCCAGGGGGAGGAAGTGTTCTCACTCCACTAGGCGATCCATCAAAGGAAAAATTTTATTCCAAATAGAATCAAGGTACACCCGACTCCAAAAGAACAAAACCACTGCATAAGACCAATACAAAAACCGAATTTGAGGCCACAACCCCCAAGGGACACCCGACTCGAACAATAATAACCGCCACCTCACAATAAGGCCCCAACTACGGATGTCGGAAACTAGGAAACCCAGCTTTATCAACATTGAGCGCACCCCTGGATGTGGCAGGAAGACAGCTAAAAGTGAAGAAAACATTGCTCGCCTCCTGAGAACAAGCATAGTTAGCCAGAGAGTCAGCAACCTGATTCCCCTCCCAATAGATATGCTGGATGTTCGGCTTAAGGATATTGATCATCTTACAGATTCCCCTCCACCAAGGGAAAATGGACCAGTGCGGACATGTCCCACTTCTGATCGCTCTAATAAGGATCGCTGAATCAGAATAGAGAGAAGTGATATTAAGACTTCGCTCAGCAGCCAAATGCAGACCATCATGCATCGCCCTTGCCTCAGCCAAAATGCTACTACCATTGCCATAAAAGAAAGTGAAACCACAGATAAACTTGCCATGGCAGTCCCTGATGCAACCACCACCTCCACAAAGGCCTGGATTACCTTTGGAGGCACCATCAACATTGAGGCTGAAATTGATTACAGGGGAATCTATTTTACCAGGATAGGAGCTTTGATATCGACCATTGGCTTGATGCTAAAATACTTTAGCGAAACAGCTTGGTTGGTAGAGATGGGATGAGAGAACTTAATAGCACCGACTATCCTGTGCACATTAAACATAATGGAACGTTTGATATCATCAACCGTTCTGAGGACACCTTCCATTCTAGCAGTGCAACGAAATTTCCAGATTTCCCAAAGCATAAGCAAACTGGTAGCCAGACCAAAGAAATGATAAGCAGAGTTCATATTAGATGTAGCGATGATGCTCCAGCATCTTGTAGTAACATGATCGCTCCAGTAAATTTTATTGTGCAGAAGGGGAGCCAGCCATCTCCAAAGTTCCTGAGCGATATCACCAGAGATGAACAGGTGATCCATAGTTTCTTGCTGGTGACAGTTGCAGCACACACATTTCGAAACCAGATTAATACCACTGTCCATAATTCTAGAATCCACCGGAACGGCCCTGTGAAGAAGTTTCCAGGTAAACATGGCAGAACGGGGAGGGAGGGCGTGGTGCCATACTTTGCTCCACGCACTGCTGAAGTCCTCGAGTGGAGGCAAGCGAATAGGCAGACTTGACAGTGAACTCGCCCGAGGCGTTACCTTCCCAAATAAATCTGTCCGGATGATCCGTTAAAAGATCTTGAACCTGGAACGGAGTGACATCTATATATCTCCAGATGTTATGATTATCTTCCATGGCCATGTCTTTAACAGAAATAGTAGGCCACTGCTGGTTGACCATGTTTCTCATACCATGCAAAATAGTATTCTCACCAATCCATTTATCTCTGAAGAAATCCACTTTAGAACCATCCCCTCCCATCCATCTGGAATTAGCCAAAACAATTCCTTAGCTTGACAGAAAATCTTCTTGGGAACGCCTAAAGGGAAAGGAGAATGGATATCCCGAAGATGGGACTGCTTGATAAACCTTTGCTTGGCATAAGCAGACCAAAGAGAAGCACCATTAATAATATTCCAGATGTTTGGGGGCCATAGCAACTTGCAAAGTCTCCATATTTCTGAAATTGAGGCCACCCTCATCATACAGCTTTTGTAATTCTTTCCAAGCAACCCAATGACGTCTCTGCTTGCCATCCGCCCCTTGCCCAAAGAAATTAGCACATAATCGATTGATCTGATTGCAGATGGACTTGGGAATAGAAATAGAACTGGCCATGTACACCGGAAGGCTCAAGAGAACAGGTCTAATGAGAACAGCCGCCCTAGATTGAGAAAGGATGCTCGCCCTCCAACCAGCCAATTTGCGAGTAACTTTGTCAACCAGAAATTTATACTCCTGAACTTTGACTCTCTTAGCTTTTAAGGGATCCCTAAATATTTCATACTTCCTTGATGATTTTGTAGCCTGTGATGTTAGAGATCCTGGTGGTTAGCATGGAAGGCACCTTGGCAGAGATTTGGAAGCAGCTCTTACCCACATTAACTTTTTGGCCCGAACTTTTCTCATACGCCTGAAGGAAGGATAGCAGATTTTTGACATTCTTACTTCCTGCATTCATGAAAACCAAAGTATCGTCGGCGTACAAAAGGTGAGTCACCTGAAGACAACCTCTAGGACCGCTATAGTATTGGATCTGCCCGCTGTTAAACATATTTCTCAACCCTCTACTGAGCACTTCGGAAGCAATAATAAACAGAACCGGAGCCATCGGATCCCCTTGACGAATTCCCCTTGAAGATTTGAAAAAACCAGCAATAGATCCATTAAAGTTGACTGAAGACCAACAGTTGGAAAGCACCATACCAATATAAGAAGTAAACCTGTTGGAAAACCCGAACTTCTTCATAACTTGCAATATAAAATCCCACTCCATGCGGTCATAAGCTTTAGCCATATCCAACTTGAACAAGATGTTGTGCCCTCGCACTTTACGATCAATATCTCTCAAGATGTGCCTGGATAAGGAAACATTATCAAGAATAAATCTGCCTTTAACAAAAGTGCTCTACTCATCAGATATGTTAGAGGCAAAATTGGAGTTAGCCGCTCACAAAAAATCCTGGTGATAATTTTGTAAATAAAGTTACAGAGACTAATTGGTCTGAAATCACTAAAGGTTGTTGGCTCATCAACTTTCGGGATAAGGGTAATAAGAGAGGAGGAGAGCCCACGAGGAAAGCCAAAACCAGCAAAAAAACCCTGAACAACATTAATCACATCTGTACCAACAATCGCCAACAATGGGTGTAAAACAAACCGAGAAGAAACCATCCGGCCCAGAGCGCGCTATTTCAATTCATGGTGAAAACAATATTTTTAACCTCCTCTTCTGAAGGCGCCATGCACAACATTTCATTCTGCTCATTCGTGATAAGTCCAGAATATTATCCAGCAGAGTGTCATCAATATCATGATTTTCTGAAGTGAGCAGATGTTGGAAAAATTAACCGCTTCTTTTTAGAACACTCTGATCGCTGCACCACTGATTACTATCTCCAATTTTTAATCTATGAATGTAACTCTTTCTTCTGTTACACTTGACAGTAGCATGATAGAATGAGGTATTTCTGTCCCCATTAATGAGCCAGTCAACCTTGGACTTTTGCTTCCAGAAGATTTCTTCTCTGTTCAAAGCAGAATTCAGCTTAGCATTAGCAGCAGAAAGAGCAGATCTGTTGTCCTCTGACGGCAGAAGATCAAAAGCAATTTGCCCCCTATCCACGTCTTCCATAGCCAAGGTCACCATTTGCGCCACATTACCAAAAACATCTTTGTTCCAGCACTTGAGAGAATTTTTTACTTCCTTAAGCTTCACCTGAAGTCGAATGAGGGGATTAACATGATCAATACACGCTTTCTTCCAGGCCTCCTCAACCGTGGCAAAGAAAGAATCATGGGTTGTCCACATGTTTTGAAAAACAAAACGACTTGGCCCTCGATTAGTGGGGATATTGGAAATGGAAAGAGGGCAATGGTCCGACGGGCCTCTCCTCAGGTGGGTAACTAAGAGGTTCGGCCAAGAGTCCTGCCACTTATCATTAACAAGAATACGATCCAAACGAGCACGAATATTGGCATTACCAGTTCTGTTATTATTCCAAGTAAAAGTGGAGCCCACGAACCGGCATCAAAAGACCAGCAGCAGCAATAAAGGCGTTAAATCAATCATACCAGAGCTATTACCGAAGGAGCCACCCAACTTCTCGAGAGGATTCACAATGCAATTGAAGTCTCCACCAATTAACAAGGAACATTAACGATGAAAAAATTGAACTTCTAAGAGTGACATTACTGTATAAAGGCAGGATTAAAATAACAGCACTATCATTCATGTATGACATTCAATAACCCATATAGATTATGAATGGCATTTTAATCAAGCAGCAACATTGTTGCTTCCAGGAAAAAAAAAATCCATCCATCAAACACAATACTATATAGGGAGGAAGAGCCTGAACAAAGAGCCTAATTACAAAATCTGTAAATTTCTAAAATACATACAAATTTCACAAAACAATCTCTAAATACTCATACAAATAGCATAGAATGAAATAGAACTTACATTAAATTTACATGGTCACATTTAAATTACATGTCCAAGTTCTCTTAAAACCCAAAGATAATAGTCAAAATATTTGAAATACTTGTCAACTTCTTCATTCTCCATATACTGATTTTGAGCATAAAATTTTACAAAAAACAATTGTAAAGCATAGTATAATTATGAAATAGAACTTAATGATAATAAGTTAACATACTGGTCATATACGTACGCAGCAAGAATTACTCTCTAAAATTCATATTTCATGGCTTCCTTATTTCATCAGTTACATCGATCGATGAAGGAATAATAAAACCGTGCATATATGCACCAAATGCACACAGGGATTTGGAGAATACACACGTCCGTGAGAGGAAACAGAAACACGTATGCGTTCCAGATCATGGAAGAACTCATCAAACGTTGATGAGAGGGGACAGAGACAGAGGGAGGGAGGGCCGGAGGGGGAGAGCAGCTGCGTAGGTAGGAGGGATGAGAGGGAGACAGAGAGAGAGAGGGAGGGAGGGAGGGAGGGCGGAGGGGAGACTGCAGCTGCGCAGGTGGGGGGGGGGGATGAGAGGGAGATAGAGATGGAGGGAGGGAGGGCCGGAGGGGGGGAGGATGAGAGGGAGATAGAGATAGAGGGAGGGAGGGTCAGAGGGGGATGCCTAGACGAGAGGGAGGGCCAGAAGGGGGGGTGAGTGCAGGGTGGGGGCATGAGAGGAGGGAGGAGGGCCAGAGGACACTTACAGAGGGAGGGAGGGGGGCCGGAGTCACGGGAGCTGCCCGCGCAGAGGAGTCGCCGCCGCCGCGTCTGCAGTGTCCGAGGTAGGTCAGCAGGGTTCCAGGTCGCCGCGATGCCGCAAGGTTGGTCGCCGCTCGCTGGGGGCCTTCTCTCAGTTCTCTATAGATAGCAAGGTCGCCGCCTCGCCAGGAGGTCACTGTGGCTGTGCCGGCGGCCGATGGAGATGACAAGGGGTCCGAGAGGGAGGAGGCAAGAGGGGTCCGATGGCTTGGGAGTTGGGATGCGATTTGGGGAGACGGGTGAAAGGGAGGTCGCCAGGTCGGGTAGGGTTTTGAAGATGTGTAATTATAGTAGGTATGGGCCATTAGATGTAAGATCCAATGGTCAGAATTAATTTAGTTTCGGATCGGATCTTAAACGGAGCGGATCTTTTATTTTCGCGTCCGCTCCGTTTAATATTTGGATAATATCCGTATCCGAATCCACTCCATCGGATATGTGTTAAACGAATACGATATGCTTAATCGGATACGGATTCGGATCGGATCCAGATATTATCTAGACCGTTTACAGCCCTAAGTGTGAGTGGGGGTGCGCCGCTCATAAGGGTCCTCTGTGCATTTCGATAGATAAAACACAGACGATTAAAGTGTGAGTTCGTTGTGTGTGGGTGTGGACCTGAGAACTCAGACCATAAATTATTAATTATTTAAAATTTGAGAAAGGTCCATATTTCCTCCATATTCTCTAATGGGAAGAAAAAAAAGAGCTTTTATTTTATTGTTTTAGATATATATATATTATAATGATTAAAAAATTAAAATTAATTAATATATATTAGATATTTATATATATTTAAATATTATTAGACATGTATTGTCAAGTAAATATGCCACACTAGACCATTCACACTCCCATGTGGGTATAAGTACTTTTGGGTGCTCTCCAGGACCAGGTCAGGGCCCTTTTATTGGCTCATTCTAGCATTGTAATTCATGAGAGATCTAGAGATCCCAAGTTCTAGACATTACAAGTGAATTTCAAGAACATGAGACAAGCAAATCGAGTAAGAACTGATACATCAATACAATATAAATCACTTTTAGAAGAAGGAGTAGCTTAATAATTATTTCAAGTAAATCTGGAATTAATTAGTATATCATAGTTCTGTAAAAGTTATTCAAGAAAGAATTCTAATTAACAGGGTGTGTTGACCTGGAACATGGGTGTCGACCTAAGTCACTGGAAACAGGAGTAGGTTGACTTGAATACAGGGTGTGTCAACCTGAATAGAGAGAGTGTTGACACTCTA
Source organism: Colocasia esculenta (assembly GCA_014218235.1). NCBI lineage: Eukaryota > Viridiplantae > Streptophyta > Magnoliopsida > Alismatales > Araceae > Colocasia > Colocasia esculenta. The sequence continues at coordinate 7,190 of JACBKR010005020.1, forward strand.
AAGGATAGTGTCAACTCTCTGCAAGGTATAGGTCGATATATGAAGGGATAGGTCGACACTATAAGGGATAAATAGGTCAACACTACTAGATAGATAGTGTTGACACTACTGGACAGATAGGTCAACACTAGTGGACAGATAGTGTTGACGCTACTGGACAGATAGGTCAACACTACTGGATAGATAGTGTTGACACTACTGGATAGATAGTGTTGACACTACTGGACAGATAGTGTTGACACTAGTACCACTGTTCCAGAACACAGTCAGAAGAAAAGAAGGAGAAGAAGAAGAAGAAGAAGAATCCTTCACAAGAACACTTGCCTAAGACATGAGTATTGGCTAAAACAGTACACAAGAGACCAAAAAGTATACCTAATGATCTTTATGGCACGCAAATCAAGGGGTAGATATGATAGATACTCATATTCAAGATCCTAACCAAAGATGGAGACATGAAGGAAAGGAGATACAGAAATCCTACATGATGATCACACAATTCCAGAAATCATTTAGTAGCCTTTATAAATGAAACTTCAGATGGAACATTTGTTTTGTTTATATTAACTGAAGTTCTGACTTATAACTAGATTAAGGATCAAGAAAAAAAATTATTATCTTAAAGGTAATGTGAAGGTACCTACCTTACACCTTATTTCCTTCTTCTTATTTCCAGAAAACCAAGTTAGCCCTTTTTCCTTCTGCGAAAACTCATCTTCCTGGCGTTTCTTCCTCTCCCAATGCTTCCACCGCCAACCCTTTCTGGGTACTCTTATATATGTATATATATATGCTTGCACATGCATATAAGCACTTCCACACTCTCCCACATAGCTATCTCATCATTACCTCCACTTCCTTCTAACACCTCACACACTCCCATGTGACACTTTTTTTTTTTTTTTAAGCAAAAGGAGCCTCAGGGACAGCGACTGGGAGTCGTGCCAACTACTCCAGAGGAGTAGATGTTCCCACTCCACCAATGCGTACACTGGGCTCAAATATTATAACTATTAAAATGAGTTTACAAAATCAAGGGGCATCCCCAACTACACTGGCTGAGGCTAGGAACTCCGGCCCGGTCCATAGTAAGAGGACCTTTACATTCACGAGGCAAAGAAGCTGAGGATAAGAAAGTTACATTTGCAAGAGTTACAACCGAAATTAGCTAAGATCAGCCACCTGGTTAGCTTCTCTGTAGGTGTGAGTCACCTTAACCTCAGATCTACGAACAAAAGCCAGAGCTTCACGCCACCAACGGAGATAGACCCAGGAAGGAGAAATACCGGTCATGAAGGAAGAAACAAGAGATGCCGAGTCAGATTGGATCAGGGACAAAGGAAAGCCATTTTCATTTGCCAACCGGATACCATCACAAAGGGCACGAACCTCAGCAACCAGGCTACCACCAGAGCCATAAAAATGAGCAAAAGCTAAGAGAAGATGACTTGAGCTGTCCCTGACATAGCCGCCACCCCCACAGAGACCGGGGTTCCCTTTACTAGCGCCATCAACATTTAAAACCAGACCAGAATCTGGTGGGATCCATCTGACCCATTTGAATAGGCACGGTTTAACACTTGGAGGAGAGAGACCAAAAGAAGTGGAGATCCTCAAGACCATAAGCAGTAGAGGAGTACTTAAAAGACACAGATGCAAGAGACGCAGACAACCATATAGCGAATATTGTGGATGATGACATGGATAGGGCCACTTCCCTTCAAAGCGCATGAGGCAAGCGGGGCACGCCAGATTTCCCAAGTGATCAAAATGCAAAACATACAAAAGACGTTGAACCCATGCAGTGTTGTCAAGTTGCAGCGCTTCAGAAAAGGCACAGAAGCACAGTAATACTATCATTATTGGACAAGTTGATGTCCAAAATAGGAGCAGCCCAATTCCAAAGATTAGTTGCCAAGTCAACTAGATATGAACAGATGGTTAAGGTCCTCAGTGCTGGGATTGTTGCAACAGGAACATCTGGAAACCATAGTAATACCTTGATCAGCAATACGGGAATCAACAGGAAAGCTCGGTATAAAATCTGCCAACAACACTGGAGGCACGCTGATAGAAAGAGTGATGCCAAAGCCTGGTAAGGGCGCCCTATTCATCCCACTCGGAGATAGATTCTTGTACGCAGAGGAAGTGGTGAAACAACCACCAGGTGAGGCGGTTCCAAACACAACAATCATCATGACAGTAAGCTTGATATCCTGAAGGATCGAAGGACAAGAGAGAAGTCTCCGATAGGATGATGAACATTGGTGATAAACCTCGAGAACAGTAACTACTAGGGCCAATATAAGGGGCGGACAGGACCTCCATCAAAGGATCTTGTCCCAGCCATATGTGATTAAGGAAATCAGTACTTCTACCATCACCACGATCACCTGGAGTTCTGAAGAACAGTTTGATGAGGCAATATTGAAAACCACTTTAGACATACCATGAGGAGTTGAATACCAAAAAGGTGCTCCACACAAACCTTAAACCTGACCCGAGCCTAAGAGGCCCATAGAGAACCATGATAGATATTCCACAGCTGCGGTAGCCAGAGCAAGTTGGATATGCCACAGACTCTTAATATCAAGGCCTCCTTCAGAGGTCAGACGACGATGACATCCCACGAAACCCAGTGTTTCCGATGAGTACATCCATACCACTCCAGAAAAAATTAGCACAGCACTTCTCCATATAATTGAAACGTTTTTAGGATGGAGATTGCAGCGGCTAAGTAAATAGGAATGGAAAGAGAGCACAGACTTGATGAGGGCCCTCTGCCAGCATGAGATAGGAACTTTGACTCCCATGTGACACTAACAGGCACACACTTACACGTATATATGTGGCATGCATGAAGTTTATCACTTTCTTTTACATTATTTTATCATTTCTTTTAATACACACACATTAATATATATATATATATATATTATACTAATAAATATATACACTTTTACACATACCTACCACTACCTACACATGTTCACATTTAGATGCAGGTTAAATCTTACGTAAACAAGTTACGTAACTAGATTACTATTCATTTAGGTCTCTTTGGAACCTTAATTTTATATGTAAATGACATCCAAATAAAATAAAACTTCAACCACTGTCTAATTACAACGTGGTAAGTTTATGGTAATTTTTATTTAATTTTTCCTGAATAAATATTTATCAAGTACAAATTTTCTAAAAAGTAGATAAATCATATTTACCTCATTAACCGTGCATCAAAAATTCTCAATATCCACATTTTTTGTATCAACATATTTTCTGATAATTATGGTAATTTCAAACTAAATTTTGTTACCAAAATCCAGTGACACCTTGTCGGTGTACATATGTCCGAAAATGGTACCGACATGAAACAATGTAAATCTTTAAGTGATTTTTTGGTGCAAGTATGCTAGGCTTATAGCTTCATACTTGGTATTAATTTGAGGCGTCACAAAATTGGTCCACAAATTTTCTCCCATCTTTGAGAATTTGTGACTGAAATAAAATCAGTCACCATTCGGTCCCTAAAATAGAGACTGGTTTATTTCAGTCACTATTCGGTCCCTATTTAGGGACCGAATTGTGACTGAATTTATCGGTCCCAAATATAGAGACCGAAAATTTCGGTCACAAAATAGTGACCGAATTGTGACCGAATTTAATCGGTCCAAAAATATAGAGACTGATAAATTTCGATCACTATTCGGTCACTATTTTGTGACCGAATTGTGACCGAATTTAATCGGTCCCAAAGTATAGAGACCGAAAATTTCAGTCACTATTCGGTCACAAAATAGTGACCGAAATTAATCGGTCCCAAAAATATAGAGACCGAAAATTTCGGTCACTATTCGGTCCCTATTTTTGGGACCGAATAGTGACCGAATCTAATCGGTCCCAAAATATAGAGACCGAAAATTTCGGTCACTATTCGGTCTCAATTTTGGGACTGAATTGTGACCGAATCTAATCGGTCCCTAAATATAGAGACCGAAAATTTCGGTCACTATTCGGTCACAAAATAGTGACCGAATACTGACTGATTCTGAATCGGTCTCTAACACATTTATTTAGCGACTGATTAATTTCAGTCACAATTCGGTCACTATTTTGTGACCGAATAGTGACCGAAATTTTCGATCTCTATATCGGTCTCTATAAACGCTTTTTCTTATAATGTATGTTTTTGGGTTCCACTTGAGATATGAAGGCCATTTGATCTTGTTCAATGATATTCTGAAATGAGATCTAGTGTGGACTCTATCATTGACATTACCTACAACATTCTCAAGTGGATGAGCTTTAGAGTATCTGAAATTACCTCTTGGTGCTGTACTTACCTGCTCTGGTGTCGATTCAAGGTTCTGTGGTGTCGACTCAGCTTCAGGTTCAACAACTTCTTCATTCTCCACAGATGATCTGATTCTTTTACAAGAATGTCAGTTCTTCTTCTTGATTCCTGCACAAATCATGGTCAGTAGATTTTTCAATATTTTCATCAAATATGACATGAGGAGTTTCCTCCACAGTTTTGGATTCATTATTAAAACTCTATATGACCTGGAATTTTCAGAATATCCTAGAAGATGCCTACATCACTTTTCTTTTCAAATTTGTCTAGATCATGTTTGTCATTGTTATGAATGAAAACTTTATATCCAAAGACTCTAAAATATGCAATGTGAGGTTTCTTACCTTTCAGATTTCATAGGAAGTTTCTTAGGACTGATCTTACCTTACCCTGTGAGGACATAACATGAGTGATGACAGCTTCTGCCCAAAATTTTCTGGAAGCTGACTTTCAATCAACGAAGTTCTTGCCATCTCTACTAGTGTAAGGCCCTCGAATTTTGTTGCATTATTGTATTGCATGTAAATAATTCATGTTGTGTATGTACGTATGTAAATATCTACGTAGTACTAGTTAGTATACTATTGTGTGCATGTGTATGAATTAGTTGTAAATAATGTATAAAATATGTTGGTAGTGTGTACATGATAATACATATGTATGACATATATATAGTAAGACGTACATGGTTTCTCATGTTTTGGAGTCTGGCCGAAGGCCAGATTGACGTCAATATCACAGACGTCGATGTGGTGTCGGCGTCAACCATATAGACGCCAACACTAACCCTAGCGTCCAGCGATGTGACGCCACTTCTCTGACCTGCATGCGTTGCAGAGCCAGAAATTCCGGGAAAAGCTACCCCAACATTGGTGAGCTGTCTCCAACGGTCTGAAAGGGGTATCACATCATCTCCTGCGTGGTGAGAGGGTCTTTGGCTATATACAAAGCCATTTTTGCAACTCACACCCTTCTCTTTGCCCCTTTGCAAGAGAGGAAGAAAGAAACCCTAAAATCTGTGTCAAGAGCTCACCTTTGCAACCCTAAATCCGGCTACCTGAAGCTTGCACCGGCCATCCACTACTGCAGCAAGGAGCTAGCTGGAGTGGAGGAGGAGGCTTCCCCGACCTGATCTTGGAGCCATCTTCATCCTAGAACCCGGAGTGAAGCTTTTCTAGGAGCTTCTTGGGACAGCCCAAGGAGAGCTTCACCGAGCCCTAGATCCGTTTGGTGTATTTTCTAGAGGCAAGTACCCTACCCATAACGTCCCTGTATGTGTCTAGTTGGTTTTATCATTTTTTATGCATTTTTCCTCGTGTCCTAGATCCCCCTTTCACCTTGCATTTGGAGTTCGGTCTATGTTTCTGCACAGACAGGAACTTGGCGTCAATGCCCTTGATGCTTAGATCCCTGTATGCGTCCAGCGATCGGCCACCCACTTCTGGAACGGCCAGAGACCGCCGCCAAGTTCGTCTGGACAGAACAGTGAACTGTTCTGCCCTTCTATATGATTAATTTCGATATGTTTCACGATGAGGATATAATGTAATCTCTTATATGCTATGTATACTAGCTAATGTGATGGATGGAATGTGAATGTACACTTATTTTGTAGATGGTAGAGCTTATTTACATATTTGAAAGCATGTGGAAGAATGTTCATGTGTATGTTCTCACCATTATCCTGATAATCCGTGGTAAAATCATGTTGCCCTAATTTTGTTAGACCATGTATGTACAACCCTGTCTGTGCTCTGAGTTTCTGGAATTTTCCATGCTTGTATGATTTATTGAATTTTCTGTTTTGGGAAATAGAAACATGCGTAGGTCACGATAAATCTTCCGTAAATTGTGTATTGCCCAATAAATTCGGGAATAAATCATGTGGCTCTATGCATGCTAGGGTTCAGACAGTGAGTTGTTAAATTTGTGATTGGTGTTCAACTCCATGCTAACTTGAATTGTGGATAGCATGTGAATTCGATGTTAGATTTTCTGTAATTACGTTTTAGGTTATAAAATCTGAAAATTTGCATGTGGGATCCTAAACCCGAAATCAGCTAGTGGTTAAAATTTCAGGTCATTTGGACAAGTATATGATGCAATATGATTTTCTATGTAGAAATGCGAAATTAATGCATGCCGTTGCAAAATGATTAATTCTGTTTATTTCAACCTGAAGGGTGAAATTCCCTGAGTGTAAAATTTCTGTAATTGTAGTGTCATGTCAGGAAAACAGAGCCCCATGTGTGTGAATGAGTGAATGAGTGAGATGTGAGTGTCATGTGCTAAACTAAGTGCTTAAATCGGAAACGTGTAATGTGTAATTGTGCCAAGTGTGACACTGCTTCCACAGAGGGCAGTGGAACCGTATCAGGGAAAAGTCCCCCTGAGAAGGTTCAATGTGTTGTGACCCTAAGGGCATTAGGGGAAATCCTGGAGGTGGACAAGTACCACTGGTTAGGGTGGAGACTTGTTCTCCCGGTCTGCGCAGTCCAAGAGTCGCCATTGTATTGCCTAGATGGCGTCTATGTGATGTGATGTGTTGTGTCCTTCTTTGGTGGTTTGGACTATGTGTCACGGCACTAAATGTGAATGTGTAAATGTGTATGTGTTCATGTGAAAAATGTGAATGTGAACAATGTGTAAAAGTGCATGTGTAAAGTGTGAAATATGCGAATTTGAAATTGTGTAAAAATGTGAAACCAAAATGTGAGGATGTGAGTTTGTAATCCATGTTATGACAATCTGAAATCATGCTTAACAGTAGCTTTACTATGTTATGATCATGTTTATGTATGCAAATGCCTAGAATCCATGCTAGGGATAATTGTTAAGCATATAAACAACTTCCATACTTGGTTGTTCACATGTTGTGATTTAATCGTTGTTGTAGCTCTCATGTGTTAGATTATGGTTGCTTAAGCATGTAAAACCAGCAAGCTTAAAGCATGTAAAATGGTTACGTATATGCGTAGGAATGTGTAGATTCCATGTTAGGTATGTTTCCTTTCATGCATGCTCGAAATTCATGTTAATGGCTTTCATGTCTTAGTTGTTGAAGGTAGATTTTTATGTGAGAAATGAATAGAAAGCATGTGATAGGTGATCTATTTTAGGAAATCTGAAAGCATAGTCCATGTGTTTAAATTGTAGATTCACCATGATAGGTTGTAAAATTTAATGTCAAGCATGCTACATGTTGTGTCTTGTGAACGTGTATGTAGAACCTACTATGATATGTGCATGTACGGTATGTGTAGAATTACTTGCGGAGTCTTTTAGACTCACTACTTGCTTCGGCGTACAGGTGTAGTTGGTGACGAGACACTTGTGGAGGAGACGTTGGAGACCGACTCCGAGCGCGGAGATTAGAGTGTTGGAGTACTTGTGACATTTTGTGATTTTCATAGTATGTAAATTGAACATTGTACTTAGCATTATCATGGAAGAATGTAAATATGGACATCTGTAATTGATTTTCAGCAATTTAAATTATGTGAACTTTTAGTTCTTAAATGTTATCGGTCATGTATGTTAAATGTGGATGATGAATGAAATGAAGACAGTGGTTCTTTTACTTCCGCTACTCTGTTCTTATATTCACATGTATCTCAGCTGAATGTTATTGTTGGGTAAATGTCCCACTGTGGCAACGTTCACTATATCGACGTGGGTTGGTATAACCGTACCGATATAATGAGGGTCGCTACAGAGATTGGTATCAGAGAAACCGGTTGAGATTGCACATGAATATACATACGTCATCATCCCCGTACATGCTAAGTCTACATAGAAATGTCCACATGTGTGAATTGATTAATAATGACTGAAAATATAGATAAGAAAACGGTTAGAAATAATTAAAGTAGCTCTAATGGTGGCTGAAATTTTACAGCCATGGCTTCGAGAGGTAGGCGTGGAGGAGCGCCGCCCGTGAGGACGAGCCGAGACGTGACGAGCGGGCGGAGCAGCAGGCCCTGGCACCGCAAGGTTCCTGTACCTCCCCCACCGCCGCCTGTGGATTATGGAGTATTCATGCAAGGTCTGGTGCAAGCCATGCAGACGCAGGCTCATACCCAGGCAGCACTCCAGCACAGTTGGAGGCTCAGGTTAGACTAATAAAATGAATAATAGTCTGTTTTATTTAATTATGCATATTGTGTTGATTGTGATTGTTGTTGGTACTGTAGCAGACTCAAGTACCAGCTCAGGACCATGGTGGACCTTCTACCATGGAAGATTCAAGAGGATGCTGCCACCCTCTTTTAAGGGGAGAGCGACCATTGCTGGCAGAAAGTTGGATGAGGAGATAGAAAAGATCTTCCGAGCCGTCAGGTGTGCAGATGAGGATAAGGTCACATTAGCCACCTACATGCTACAGGTATGTGTTAATTTTGTATGATTGTACGTTTTGTTTAGTTAGAACTGTTAGTTGGAGCTTATGAAGTGTATTGCAGGAAAGAGCTGATGTATGGTGGTCTTCACTACTGCGTACGCGGTTTGAGGCGGCGCATAGAGGTTGCTTGGGACGAGTTCGTGAGACTCTTTCGGGCTAAGTTCGTCCCTGAGCATGTTCAAGACAAGATGGAGCAAGAATTTCTATCTTTGATGCAAGGCTCCATGACCGTGCTAAATATGAGCCAGATTTCTGAACTCTCTAAGTATGCACCCTCAATCGTGGCAGATGAGCGCAGGAAGACAAAGAAGTTCGTGATGGACTCAAGCATGATTGCGGACGAGACTCGTGGCATTTGACCACCGCACTTTGGACGAGGCCCTTAGTGCTGCTTGTAGGCAGGAGGGAGAGATGGAACAATACCTGGAAGAAAAGAAAGCTTCGCAGAAGATCCAGCAGTGACATTCCAATGGCAGATAAAAGAAAACAGTGTACCAGACGCAGCAGCGATCAGTGGCAGTCGGCGTTTCTCAGGTACTTCTGTACGTTCCCCTGGTTGAAGAAGAGTGTCCCCCACTGTGGGAAGACACATGGTGTACCGAATGTTGGATGATTACGGGAAAGTGCTTGAAGTGCGGAAGCAGCGACCATAAGATCAAGGATTGCCAAGACTTCAGCAGAGGAGTCCCACCGTGAGTGCCAGCCCCAGCATAGCAGCAGCAGCGCCAGCTACAGGAAGACCAGGAAGGCCTCGAGCCCAGCTTGAGTGTTTGCTTTAGCTCGCGAGGACGCCGAGCAGGCGGAGCATGTCCCGAAGGTACGGTTTTGCTTCTAGGTGTGCAGCGCTCGGGTTTTGTTTGATACGGGTGCTACTCACTCGTTCATTTCCGAGCGGTTCGCTAGGCAGTTAGCCCTAGAGTCAGGTGTAGAGTCTGAGGATTTAGAGGTCCCTTGTCTGTGCACACCCCTGCGGGTACGGTATCGACTAGGAGTGCATTCGTCGTTACCTGTGTGCATTACGGATAGAGTCCTAGATGGTTGTTTCTTCTTACTAAAGATGAAGACTATGATGCTATTCTTGGTTTGGATTGTTGGCTAGAGGAGCCTATGCGTTAGTGATTGTCGTCGGAAGAGGATGTTTTCCGCATTCCTGGTGAGGATGAGTTTCTCTCACCCCTTGCCAAGGACTTTGCGGGAAAGATGGTCATCTCTGCCATGAAGGCGATGCCATGGTAAACAAGGGTTGTGACGCTTTTCTTGCCAGCGTGGTACTAGTGCCAGAAGATGATGAGTCACCTACTCTTGCAGAGATGATTTTTTGACCAGTTACGAGATGCGTCAATCTTTTCTAAGATTGATTTACGATCTGGTTAGCATCAGTTGAGGATTCGGAGTGAGGATGTGTCCAAGACGGCGTTTAGACCCGTTATGGACATTATGAGTTTTTGGTCCTTCCTTTCGGATTGACCAACGCCCCTGCAAAGTTCATGGATCTCATGAACCTGGTGTTTAGACCTATCTAGATAGCTTTGTCGTAGTGTTTTTGATGATGTGTTGGTCTACTCTCCGGATAGGCCACACACCGTCAGCATTTGAGGGTAGTGTTAGAGGTTCTTCGTGAGCACAAGCTGTATGCTAAGTTCAGCAAGTGCGATTTCTGGTTGGTGCGCGAGGTTCATTCCTCGGGCATGTTATCTCCGGTACTGGGTAGCAGTGACCCAGCAAGGTCCAGGCTGTTATTGATTGGGAGATTCCCAGACCCCTTCGGAGATTTGTAGTTTTATTGGTTTTAGCTGGTTACTATCGGTGATTTATTGAGGGATTTTCATCCATCGCCGCCCCTTTGACTCAGCTCACCAGAAAGGGAGTGAAGTTTGTTTGGTCCGAGAAGTGTGAGAGAAGTTTTCAATTTTGAAGACTAAGCTCACGTCAGCCCAGTGTTAGTCTTACCGAGCGTTGTAGAGGGTTTTGCTATCTACACGGATGCGTCTCGGATTGGTTTAGGCTGTGTGCATGCAGCAAGAAGGGTAGTGGCTTATCTTCTCGTCAGTTGAAGGAGCATGAGAAGAACTATCCGACTCATGACTTGGAGCTCGCAGCTGGTTCTGCACTAAACGAAAGATCTGGAGACAACTCCTTTATGGTGTCAGATTTGAGGTGTTTTCCGACCAAAGAGCTTGAAGTACCTTTTCTCCCAAAAGGAATTAAACCTGAGCAGAGGAGATGGATTGAGTTCTTGAAGGATTATGACTTCGACCTTCAGTATGACCCTGGGAAGGCGAATGTCGTAGCAGATGCTCTGAGTAGAAGGAGGCCATCTCTCCAGCAGTATGGAAGATGTTGGAAGATGCGGCTTGCGCTTGACTGAGTTAGAGCCATCGCTATGTCAGGATTTTGTAGCTTAGTTATCCCTAGGTCCTCAGTTTTGGATGAGGTGATCGAGCAACAGGGAGCCGACCCTAGGACTCTTAGAGTTAGTGGGCAAGGCAGCATTGCTCGTGATGAGGACGGTGTGATTAGATTCCATCACCGTGTTTGTGTCCTGATTTAGTATATGTCCGTGAGCATGTGTTAGCGGGAGGCTCATAGATCGCGATTCTCTATATCATCCGGGTAACACTAAGATGTATCAGGATCTGAAAGATCATTTTGGTGGTCCGGCATGAAGAAGGATGTAGCGGATTATGTGTCTAGGTGTTTGGTGTGTCATCAGTGAAGGCCGAGCGACAGCGACCATCCGCCTTATGCAAAGGATGGAGATCCGTGTGGAAGTGGGAAGCTGTCACTATGGACTTTGTTTCGGGTTTGGCCTCGATCTAGAAGGGGCAATGACTCGATTTGGTTAGTGGTGATAGATTCTCGAAGACTGCTCATTTCTTGCTATGAAGAAGAAGCAGTCAGTAGAGAGTTTAGCTAGATTGTATGTTAGTAGTGTCATTAGATTGCATGGTGTGCCGAAGTCGATCATTTCGGATCGAGATTCGAGATTCACTTCGAGGTTATGGAAGGTCTTCAGGATGCTTGGATCGGAGCTGAAGCTCAGTTCGCGTTCCATCCCCAGACCGATGGACAGTCCGAGGGACTATCCAGACGCTCGAGGATATGTTGAGGGCGTGTGTTCTAGATTGGAAGGATGATTGGGAGCGTCCTTACCTCTGTGGAGTTTGCATACAACAAAAGCTTTCATGCGAGTATTGGTATGGCTCCATTCGAGGCGTTGTATGGTAGGCCCTGCAGATCTCCTTTATGTTGGGAGGAGACCGGTGATAGGCAGTTGATCGCCTGGAGTTAGTTCAGGAGACTTCGGATAAGATCCAGCTGATCAGAAAAAGGCTTGTTGTGGCTTAGGATAACAGAAGAGTTATGCCGGCAACAGGAGAAAGGATTTGGAGTTCGAGGTTGGCGATCATGTCTTCTTGAAGATATCGCTACTCGAGGTGCTGTCAGATTTGGCCGGCATAGTAAGTTGAGCCCTAGGTCATTGGCCCATGAGATTCTCAGACGTTTGGCAAGCGTGGCGTATGAGCTAGCTTTACCCCCAGCTTGGCTGTGTTCATCCCGTTTTCCACGTTTCGATGCTCAGGAAGTATGTCGAGATCCGTCTCATGTAATTATCATGAGCCAGTGGAGTTCAGCCAGATCTTTCGTATGTCGAGCAACCAGTAGCTATTCTTGACCGGAAGGTTCAGCATCTCCGGAACAAGAGTATTGCGTCGGTGAAAGTTCTCTGGCGAAACTTCTCACGAGAGGAGGCTACTTGGGAGCTTGATGATGCGATGAAGAAGAAGTATCCCCTTTTGTTGAGTAGTGTCGTTCTAACTTCGAGGACGAAGTTTCTTTTAAGGGGGAGAGGGTGTAAGGTCCTCGAATTTTGTTGCATTATTGTAATGCATGTAAATAATTCATGTTGTGTATGTGCGTATGTAAATATCTACGTAAGTACTAGTTAGTATACTTGTGTGCATGTGTATGAATTAGTTGTAAAATGTATAAATGGATATGTGGTAGTGTGTACATGATAATACATTGTATGACATATATAGGTATAAGACGTACATGGTTTTCTGCATGTTTTGGAGTTCTGGCCGAGGCCAGATTGGCGTCAATATCAACATACGTCGATGTGTTTTCGGCGTCAACCATATAGACGCCAACACTAACCCTAGCGTCCAGCGATGTGGACGCCAACTTCTCTGACCTGCATGCGTTGCAGAGCCAGAATTTCGGGAAAGCTACCCCAACCATTGGGGAGCTGTCTCCAACGGTCTGAAAGGGTATCACATCTCTCCTGCGTGGGTGAGAGGTCTTGCTATATACAAAGCCATTTGCAACTCACACCTTCTCTTTGCC